>JACEEZ010012158.1:0-13882 GCA_016584305.1 Chionoecetes opilio | reverse complement strand
CTGAGATCATCCAGCAATAGATGGCAAGCCCCTTTGACCACGGAGCATGTAATGTCGCGTAATCCAAGAACTGAAACTCGATAAATACAGTGGTCGCTGGCAGTTTTAACTCAAAGGTTGGTCTACTGTGTTTTGGCTCCGCGACTAATATTTTCATAAATCAATTTCGCGATAAATATTGATGCACCGCATCTGAATACCAAAATACCAAAAAATATAGTTCTTCTGTTGTTCTACTAATTGTATATATAGATGACATGCATTACGATGGAAACGTCTATAATAGCAATTTAATGCAAATTACTCGCCTCGAGTATCAAAGTTTAATATATTTTTTACATGTATATTGTAGCATGTTTTATTGGGGGCGATGTTCACACTGTTTTCTATGACAGTACTGCTGCGTCTGGCAAAACGCTTGTCAAAATACAATAAGCAATGCTTTGGAAAAACGAAGAATAGAGAATGCCGAAACCTTTCTGTTGCTGCGACAAGATAGGTTATAATTGTGGAGGCGACATGCCACGCATTGTGGCGGGAAGATTGAATCAAAACATTGCGACTTTACACGTCGACTCATTGCACTTCCAGGCTTTCTATCTAATTGATACACAATAATAACAGGAAAATATGACTGCCTAGGTATAGTTAACTTCTAAACATTCGTTATTGACTATATAATATCTGAGTAACATTTCCATCGCCTCCTCAACTATAACCTGCTTGGTTATTTGGTTTATATACATGTTTTACAGAATCAGGCTTTCTATACAATATACATATAGAAGAAAATCGTTCTTAATATTATACTTTTGTGCTTTAAGTGCAGTGGAATAAGCCCATATTTTTTTTTCCCAGTCAACCAACTTATTATCAAACTGTGAGTTAAAAACTGCCAGCGACCACTGGCATTTCGAGTTTCAGTTCTCTCTAATTGTTGCAGTCCTGACGGTCCCCTTCCCTTTCCAGATAGGGACGACCAACCCCCTTTTCCAGTCAGGAGGAAAGGTACCTGATTGTCACACGGCAGTCAGGACAGCATGCAACCCGCGAATCATGGCCTCACCCCCAGCTTTTGGAGCTCCGCACTGATATTACAGACACCAGTGCCTTTCCACCCCTCAACTTTGTACAAGCCTCTCTGACTTCGTCAGGAGAGGGTGCGGTTTCGTCAATGGGAGGATCGGCATCCACTGCCCGTAATCCAGTGGCGTGAAGCTGCTCAATGGAGGGTCCACCATGAACAACTGCCCAAAGTACTAAGCCCAACGAGCTATCTGCCCATCCATGTCCGACACGAGGCGCCCATCTGCTGCTCAAATAGCACTCGCCCGAGATGGAGACTTGGAACGGAGCTTCTTCAGGGCTCAGTCGGCGTGTAGGAGGTCATTAGCGTTCAAATGGTCTTCGACATCCTCAGCGAGACTCCTGACATACCTCTCCTGTCTCTCCCCAGGAGGGTTTTAGTCTCAGTGATAGAGCCCTGTTCTGGTCCCGGTTCCCAGCAAGCCTGGCAGCGCGACTCTCCTCGATTTTCTCCAGCGTCTCCGTCGAGACAAAAACCACACCTTAACCTCGGTCGCTCCCCAATACACTCCTTGGCAGCCTGGAGAGTTTAACGTTTGAAGATATCCCACACATCTACAGGGTCCTCGAGGGCATCGAACACATCAAACCGATTTGAGACTGCCACTGCATACTCATGGGCACATGTCAAGTCCTTTAGCTTCTCAAAATGAAACACAATGGTTACCTCTGAGATTCTTCTGGACTTGACATGAAGCTTAAGTGTAGCAACAACAAGTCTGTGATCAGTTGCAAGGAACTCAGCACTCCGGTAAACCCTGCAGTTCTGGAGGATCCACCAATGAGTACTAACGAGGATGTGGTCGATCTCCTTAACTACCGCTCCAGCATTACTATACCATGTCCAGCGGTGCAGCTCTGGTCTCTGATACCAAGAACCTGCAATTTTCAACCTTCTGGCCCTCGCAAAATTCTGAAGGGAAAGAACTGTTAATTTTTCTGGTACCGGAGCCATGGGGACCAACACATAAACTCGTAGCCATCTCTCACAGTGCCAGTAGTAGCATTGAAGTCCCCAAAACAATGAGTGTGTCCCGAGGAGGACACTGATGTAGCCGGTAGGGATATAGATGCATGTTATGAAACCGTTGCAGCCATACATAGTCTTCATCAAAGATCTATCTTGAAATGCCATTATTATTAACGCGAACGGCACACTGCAAACCAGTGTTATCTAAAATTTAAGGCTAGGCGCCAGCGAAGGAAACTTAAACCCGCCTCAGGTCAATTACCTGTTTCAAGGGACTCAGACAGATGCAGAACCTCTACTGGTACACATGCTCACGCACATTTACGGACGACCTCTAAACCGTAAATCCACAAGACTGGGAAATACTGGTTCTGGTAACACTACTGTTCCCCGCGGAGTGACCCGATATCCTTCCTACTGTGTTATCCATGAGTGTTACCGGACACTATGGAAGACTGCAATACCGTTTCAAATTTGAGGACTCAATTAGACAGAGTCGTGGTGGCACACAGTTGGGGGAGGCCGCACGCCCCGTAAAACCCGGTCAGACTAGCAAAAGGAACGGGTATAATTGATAATACTGCAGCTCGGTTGGATTCAAGTGATATTATCTTATCTTTAGTAGCCGCTTGCAGCCAAGCGAATATTATGGCTCTACCAACCAGATTAGGATCCGTGAGAGCATCGTTCGCGGTGGATACAGCCGCAGCTGTTAACTTGCTGTCAAAAAAAGGCTTACCTTACACTAAAGCGCGCGGCACGTGGCAGCCGCTGGCCTCTTAAATCTAACGATCTCAATCTAATGGTGTATCTAATGGAGTAATTAGCGACCCTCTTAATATATTAGGAGTTGTTTACCTTCCCGTTAGGTTGGAAAAAGGTACGCCTACTATTCTTTTGGACTTTTACGTTGCTTCTAGTTTTACGTTGCCCTTGGACGGATTATTGGGCTTAGCATCATTTGAAAGCCAACAGGATGATAATACATCCATATATAAATACCATAAGGTTCTTAGGGAAGAATTTCAGAGCGATGGACCAACTGATATGCTTGGCTTCCCAAGGTAAGGTAGTTCTTTGTAATTCACCTTCCGTACCTAGTGTTGATGTTTCTACGAAAAGATTAGTAAATGGGACACCGCCTAATTCTAAAGCGAGTTCACGAGTAGAGTCTGCGGATACCTAGCCTACCACCTCGTATAATCAAACAAGGGTAACTAACCCTAGCGAAATGTGGAAAATTGTTTTAAAACCACGGTAATTGGTAATCATTTAATTCCCCACCGTATGGCAATGCACATTCCCGTATCAGTTCCCACACCACCGTGGGTTGTGACATCTGTATAGAAGGTCCAAGCAAAGTGAAAAGACTAACAGAGGAATCAACCCTAAGTGACATTGGTGAAGGAAATAAAGCCGTCGTTCTTGCTATTAAGGGGAGGCTCACCCTCTGATTAGGTCAAAATATATGAAAAAAAACAAAATTGAGATTTGAACGGATTTCAAGCGTACATGATGTAGTAACATATAGGAACGCGAATTAAATCGCCCACGAACTTACTACGCCGCTCACGTGGCTTTTAAAGGGAGAAGGGGCGTAACCATTTAAACCCGTAAAGCGCGGCTATGCCCATTTGGTCACCCACTAAGAAAACGCGAGTATGCCCAATTGGGCGGCCGCCAAATTCAAAAAGGTGGGCAAATTTTTCGGCCGGTGAAATCTGGCAACTCTACTTTACCTGAGAATGACCCAGGGGTCACACATAGGCTCAGTGACCCAGTGACCAGCATGGAAGGTGAAGGTGCTGACAGGTCTCTCCCTATCGCGGGCAGAGAGATTAGAGAGGAAGACCCTTGCGGCCTGTTTTATGTGAACGAGCTGTACCATGGATTCCATAAACCTCAACGCTCTTCATCTTGCAAGTACAATCATAGAATAACCACAAGACCTTAGCAAAAAAATTTTTTAGCGGTTGCACAAATATATGGCGAATACACTGATACACATTTAAGTTTGTTTAGCGACTATAAGAATTCTGGCAAAAGTCCCGCGTACACAGAGATATTGTCAAAAGGTATCCGCAGTTTACGGGTTAAAGGGCGCGCGCGAGTATGGGCCATGTGCTTCTGTATATAAAGCTCGTTTTTCCTTGTTTTCTTCCGTGTTTCGGAGTTGTATGTGTGAGTGAAATTCTAGAGACATCTGGCAGCAATAGCCTACGGCTCCTGCCACCTGCTACACTCTCTCCACCATATACTCTGTCACCCTAAAGATACCAAGAGAGTCTGCTGCGTGCTGCCCCCGCTGGCTGTCAACGTCTGGCCTGTCAATAGCTATCAAAGCTATTATTTCTTGTTGTTCAAAACCTCTGAAGGTTTGTACCAACCTCTGAAGATCACCATGACGCATACAAGAAAGCAGAAGCTCAAGAAAATGTGGAAATACGAAGGTGAAGTGAAGGATGGGGGGAATGGGGGCGGAAGGAATGGGGGGGGCGAAGGTAGTAAATATTAGAATTATATGTAGATTTGTTGTGTATAGTATTAATATAAGCTATAGAGCTTTGTGTGTGAAAAAAATGCAATCATGAAATAAATAGCTACGTTACATTGAATGTGAAGGATGGGGGGAAGGGGGGGCGGAAGGATGGGGGGCGAAGGTAGTAAATATTAGAGTTATATGTAGATTTGTGTGTATAGTATCAATATAAGCTATAGAGCTTTGTGTGTGAAAATAATGCCAATCATGAAATAAATTGAAGGATGGGGGGAAGGGGGGGCGGAAGTATGGGGGGGCGAAGGTAGTAAATATTAGAATTATATGTAGATTTGTTGTGTATAGTGTGAGGGCTGAGAACGTGGAGAATGGGGAATAGAAGGGCAGGAAGAATAAATGGGGTAAGAGAAGGAGGAAGAGAAGGAATGGAAGAGAAGGAAGGAAGAGGCAGAGTACTGATCACGGGGGTAGATAGAGAGAGAGGCAATTAATGTTGTGCTAACAACACTCTTCCTTATCAGCCCTACGAAGGGGTGGGCTACAGCCACCTGCAAATTTGCTGACCACTGCTGAACGTCCACGAGGAGAAGGAGAGAGAGAGAGAGAGAGAGAGAGAGAGAAAGAGAGAGAGAGAGAGAGAGAGAGAGAGAGAGAGAGAGAGAGAGAGAGAGAGAGAGAGAGAGAGAGAGAGAGAGAGAGAGAGAGAGAGAGAGAGAGAGAGAGAGAGAGAAGAGAAGAGAGAGAGAGAGAGAGAGAGAGAGAGAGAGAGAGAGAAAGATGAAGGAGAGTGTGAGAGAGTGTGAGAGAGTGAGAAGGTGAGGAGGCGAGAAGAAGGAGGAAGAGTGCTGAATCTTCATCCCTCAATTCACGCCATCACTTCACACTTATGTCAGCACTGAAATAACCTTTGACCTGTACCCACCACACGCCGGGTCTCCCCCTGAAGAGGAGAGAGAAGGCAGATTCTATATACCCTGCGGTGTGGCCACACGTATTATTGCGTCGCGGTGATATCTTACGAGACTAGTGTCTTAGCGCGGTGAGCGAGTTAGGTGGTATTCCTTCCAGATACCACGCGCTCAAGTACGTGCCAGCACACGCCGCGTCCTTCTTTACCAGACGCCCGACGCCCGCCACGCCGCTTGTCCCCTGGGGCAGGTGCTACTCATCTCTACGAAGTCCCGACGTCCTGCCAGGCACCTGCCCTGGTGGCTTTGCCCCTGTGTTCCTCCTGGGCTCCTGAGATGAAGGGGCCACGGCAGGGCAAATAGCGGCGCTCGGCGTTGCCCCTGTGGCTCTTCACTTTGCCCCAGGGATGACGAGCTTCAACGGGACGACTAAGGAATACCCCGCATAACCCCAGGGGCGGGAAGTGCAACTCTACGAGACCAAGATGTCCCTGCAACACTGCCCGCCCCGGTGATGATTCCCCTGGGGCCGCCTGGCTTCCCGGATCCGCCGTGGGGCAACCAAGGGGCGCCCTCACTTTGTCCCAGGGGGTAGGGAAGTGCTACTCTACGAGACCATGACGTCCCTCCACACTACCTACCCCTGTGGCCTCTCTTCAGGGCCCTTGGGGAACCACTGGGCGCTGGGGCCAGGCACTAGGGGCGGGCGTGGGCCGGAGGTGAAACTACGCTACTACGACGCCCTACTAGATGCCTCCTTCAGGAGGTTTCCCCTGGGTTCCCCCCCGGAACCCCGGGGCCTTACGAGGCACCTGCAACAGGATCTTAGGACCTCTTGAGCACCACATACAGGTCTTCCTGAAGGCGACGCAGCAGATGGTGATGTATCTATATGATTGACAGTGCATGACAGGGGCGGGCGATAATGGATTGACCCCGGGGCAACTATGCAAGCTAGGGGCCTCGGGGGGGAACAGGGAGGGTCGCCCCCCGGGTAAAGCCCGGGGCGTTATAAGCCTGGGGAGGTAAGCTCCCCGTATTTCCGAAGCTACGGGCACTGCCCCGTTGTACCTTCCGGTACAAGGAGATAAAGCCCAACCCAGCACCTTCAGGTAGAGGTGCCGGGGTTATTTGTCATGCCACGACCAGCGACCGATTGGAAGAACCATAGCGGGTTGGGGGGACGCTAAAACAGGAGCTACGTATATCAACACCCCCCGTTGAGCCTCCGCGCACGCAATTTCCTTCCTTCCCCTCTTCGGGAGTAGCGGAGCGGCGGCGTCCGGAGCTTAACATATAGTATCAATGTAAGCTATAAGCTATAAAGCTTTGTGTTTGAAAATGAAAATAATGCATCATGAAATAAATAGATATACTATAAATAGCTACGTTACATTGTACTGAAAACTTTAAACGCCTGTATCTCAAAACAAGAAATGTTTACATAAAAAAATTGTCAAACATTGAAAAATGATTGAACTGCTTGTAAACGTTCATGTTAATACTTATTGGTTGTGCCTTCATCGTGTAATTTGTTTTTTCGATAAAGTGAAAAAACTTGAGTGTTAGGGAATTTTTTTTTTTATAAATGGCGATCGGCGTGACGTCACGTGTGGTGCTTTTTATGGCCTCGATAACTCATTACGTATTGGGAATTAAAAAAAAACTAAATTACACGCTCTTCGTATGGTATTTGAGTATTTCCATGTAGAAGCAGGTGTCTCTACGACAACAACAAAAAACACAGGAAGTTGTCACGTCATGAAAAACCTTATGACGTCATACCGTCAGACGTCATGACGTACCACATTCTCCTGCTCACCTAAAGTCGACATTGATAACACTGGGGAACAAATTTTGTTGAGTTAGGTGTGACACTTGTTATTAAGTAATTTTGGGTGCTGAATCCAAAACTGATCTCAGTTTTTCTCTATCACGTCAAGTTTTGAACTGTAAGATTTCGTTTCTCTAAAAAATATGAAAAATACTGTAGGCTACATAACAGTAACAGTGCTTATTTTATAAAAAGTTGCAAATGTTAACATACAATGTAAAATGAAAGAAATAGGCATGTATGTTTATTTAACATTATCATGTTTTTAGAAATAAATAATCTTGAAATTTTTAATATTTTTTAAAAATATTACGTTTTTTGCTTTAAAAGTTTGTTTAAAAAAGTTTTTTTTTTAAAAAATTGTAAATTGTTTAAAATGTTTAATTTTTTAAATATTTTTGTTTTTTTACGTGTTTTTTTTTTTTTTAAATAAAACTTTTTTTTTTTTTTTTTTTAAATGGGATTTTGGAGGTTTTGGGTTTTTTTATGGTTAAAATTTTTTTTTTAATTCTAATTAAATTTTTTATTTTTTTTTTGGGGGGGTTTTTTTAAAAAAAAAAAAAGGAATTGGGGGTTTTTTAAAATTTGAAATGGGTTTTTTTTTGTTAAAAAATTTAATTTTAAATAAAATTTTTTTTTATTATTACTTTTTATTTTTTTTTTAATAATATTTTTTTTATTAATTTTTTGGCGTAATTTTTTTTTTTTGAAAAATTGGGAAAATAAATTTATTTTTGTTAAATGTTTTTAAAAAAAATGGTGTTTTTTTATTTAAATTTTTTTTTTTTTAAAAGAAAAAGGTTTTTGGGGGTTAAGGTAAAAATTTTTACTTTTTTATTTTGTCGGAGTGTTAATTTGGGGACTATCGCTTTTGGGCCCCAACAATGTCAGCATCATATCACCCCCATCTCCCCTGGAACGTTTTTCCATAACTTCAAATCTTGGTGAAACGTTCACCTGCTCGTCCTAGCGCACCAGTTTTTCCGGAATTTGGCAAGATGGCTAGCAAAAAATGTATTTTAATAACATGTTGAAACCAAGGGGCTTTTAACTCCCAATAGTTTTAAAAATTTTCTGGAATTACTTGAAAGGTATTTCCAAGAAAGTTCTTGACGACCGTTTTGAATGATAAAAAGAATTTTTTCAAGGTCTGACATAGCCGTTGAAATTTTCATCTTGAGAGCGTCGAATTTGGGACCATCAAACACCCCGGGCCTTGATTTTTTAAAAATTGCAGCCCCGGGAAAAAGCCAAGATGATGTATTAAAACAGTCGCCATCATTGACAATGTTTTTACAATTGTTTCTACGACCTATTTTTAGTGCAAGGGGGAAATATTATTTTTTCCTGCAACAAGTGGCCATGTACAATTTTAGGATCTCAGGTTTAAGACATATTCGGGGGCCCAAATTGTTAACCCAATGTTTTCTCTGAGCTTGCTTCCAATACAGAGAAAAAACAGGGAACTTTTGTATCCACGTTGTTGCCAAGAAGAAGGAAAACCCTTTTTAAAGGGTCACAGATGACCCAAATTGTGTTTGTCTATTGCAAAACTCAATCCCTTTTTTTAAACATTCTTTCCATATTCTTCACGAAGACGACCGAATCCCCAATGGGACGCGCCAAAAAAAATTGCCTTTTGGTAGAGGAAACTTCAAGCTCCGCTTTGAGCAATCAATAAAAAATCGCCATTCATTTGGATTGAGATTAAAACCCCAATTTCCTTCGAAAACCCCGGAAGTTAGGGCAAAACAAAAACCGCTGGCACTTCGAAAGTACTGCAGAAAACTTTCTGGTTCGAAAGTATGAACCTTCATCCTTGTTCAAGTATTTTTTTCTCTTTCATCTTGATGTAGTTTTTTGAAGTTTTTTTGGATGGGCCCCAAAATCACGTGCAAAATCTTCAACTCGTGGATCAAATCCCTACGAATAACCTCGGAATGTCAAAATCTGCATCATTGCTGCACTGGTTTTTCAAAAATCACTAGATCTTCTAGAGGGGGTAGTTGTTCGAAAACTGGAGGGAAATTTTCAGCAAATGAGGCTTTGGTCTTAATGACGGTAAAAATTAGGATATTCTATTTTTACTTTTTTTTTTCTTTTTTAAATCCGATGTTTTCACTAAACAAAAAGAACGTTGTGGAAGATCTTTTTTCTTGCCAAAACCCGGGGGTACCAATGCCAACTTTTTACGTGTTTCCTTTTGGCCAATCCGTAATCTCTCGCAACTGCTTGCACACTTTGGAGGGGCCCCTACTGTCTTTATCACCGAGTTTTCACTTTAAAATAGCGAAAAAATGCTTGTTTGCAAAAACGTGATGCTGCCCCTGATTGGAATGGTGAAATACCACATATATAGCAGAAGGAGCAGGGTTTTTTAGGCATTTACGACGAGACGTGCAGGGGAAAGGCATGATCTGAAACAAAAGAAAATATACCCATGTAAATAAAACACTAAGCGGAATAGTTACAAGCTTTTAAAACAAAAAAAAACCAGCATAAAACAAATAGAAATTTTCAATGGTATGTGTTACAAGGGTTTAAAAGAAAACCATAACAAATCCTCCAATTCCTACATCTAGCTTTTTTTTGCAGATTTGATAGTACTGACCTATTGGGGGCTACCCCCCCCTCTCACCGCACTGTTTAATTGAACTACACAAAAAATTGCCACATAGCTCTCGATGAGTCAAATCGTAAAACAGCTGCAAGTTTTACTAAGCTCCAAGGGAATTTTTCTTATCTGGAGGGGAAGCTGTGGAAAAAAAACTTTACGGCAGAAAAAATGATACAGATTTTTGGATCAGCATACCAATTTTTTTTTTAAAAAAGCTCAAAAATAATCAAAAATTTTTTTTTCTTTAATTGTTTCCCCCGTGTAATTTTGGGTTTACCCCGAAAATTTTTCAATTGAAAGATATTTTTTGTTTTTTTTTTTTTTTTTTTTTTTTGTGCAGAGGGGGAGCCCCCCCCTTAAAAAGGTGTATTTTTAAAAGGGGCCGCCCACCCTTTAATATATCGAAAATTTTTGAAACATCGAAAAACAGTTTAAGTCATATAATGGTAGCTGTGGCCTTGGGCACACTGATAGATGTTTTTTTCCCCCAAAAAGGATATCTAAAGGGTTTGAATCCCCCCCCCCCCCACCCGTGATCGCCCGCTTCGAGGTTTTCATCAGCTTTGGGCGATAAAATATAAAATATAAAGCATTTTTGAGTTTCTTTTTCTTTCTGGGGTTATTTTTAAAGTCTGGCAATGCGTGCAACGTGCGAACGTAAAAACAGACCGGGTGGCACAGGCTCCTGGGTTTGTTGCCCCTGTAAAGGGAAAGGGTATGGGGAACTGCCTGGTTTAAATCCCTTACAAAGTCTTTAAAACTTGATTTGTAGGGAATTGCGGACAATGGGTGCTAGCGACCCAATTTGATGTTATTTTCACCAAAAAAGGTAATCTAAGTTTCTTAGTTTAATATCAGAGTTTTCCTTATAAAACCAAAGGTTTTGATATATCATGTCCCTGTCATGAATATTTGGTTTTAAGAATAGTATTTGAAATTATGCTCTACTCCTGCAATCCGATAGCCCCAAGGAAGTGTTACGTCAAAATGTTTGGGGGAAAATCTTTTTCCTTTATGGAAAGGGCTATAATTTTTCGCACAAGGGAAAATTTGTTTTCTTTTCTAAAAAAAACCATGATTAACCCCCATGGATTTTTCGCCATTCGAAATTTCGAAATTTACTCCCCTGTCTCAGGCCGTCTCCACAGTACGATGTATATAGTGTAGTGAATCAATCACATGGGCGAAAGTTTTTTTAACTTCCTCGGGGAGGCACAGGGAGGCGGGGGATTACTTTTTTCTTTCGACCTTGGCAAATAGGCGTTTTCGCGACGTTCACCGCCCTGGTCCGGGCCCGGGTCAGGGGGAGATGCTCGCTAAAATACATCGAGACTGGCCCCCCCCATTCGTCGTTCCCATTGGGTGGGGGGTCGGTGGGCGCCCCCGGGCAGAAAGCACACATTTTTAAAAAGGCCGTTTTTTTACATGACTTCCAATGGAAGTCAAGTTTCAGGATGACTATTGGGGAAAAAAATTAAGATGAAATTTTATTTCAAATTTTTTCCGTTAATAAACTAACTAGTCGCCGTTAGTGCACTCGCCATGTACTAATGTCGAGGGGGGCATATATTAAGAGTTTTAGCATCATACAGAAACATCACGTGACAGTACTATTTACATTATTACATAACACTATACTACGGTACTGTCTTAGTGACCAACAATCGTAGTGATGCTAAAATTCTATATAGGCGCCTGGTGACATTAGTGCAGTGGCCATATAGTGTTTTGCGGTACATTCATTTCCCAAGATTTGTTACAGCAAATTGCGAATTGTAATTTTCGTGCAATTACTTTAGTCTTAGGGTTTCGGCCATAGGGGTTTTTCTGTTTCAGCAGCACGGAAGTCCGGTGTCCCCCCCGCGATTGTGCGCATGCCCCGTTCTCCCCAATAGCCCAAAGGGGTTGCTCGCTGGGCCTGGCCCAGTCTGCCCCCCAAATCCGCCTGCGAAAAGTGGCCCCCCGGGCTAGTCCAGTGCCCGGGCCAGAGGGGTGGGGGAAAAACCTCTAAAAGCCTCCGGGTTTGGGAGCCCTGGACCCTCCCACCCACAGGTTTTTAAAAATCTTGTCGTACCGGCTTGCAGCAAGTATAATAATGTCAGTATTCCTCTCCGGGACCTCCCCACCCCATGCAGGTGTCTCTGGGTGAGGCTGTGCAAAGAGCTTGTACAAATCCACTGCTGAAGACTTACTTCACCCCTTTTCCTCAGTTAGGCGTATCGGGTGGGCGGCTAAATATTCACGAGGTAAACACACAGGCGAAGAAAACATGAGACATTTCTGGGTTTACGAGAAAGCCCCAGCCACAAACACAAACACCAAGAGTAAGTTTTAAGCCATTCCAACCTCTTTTAGACTGTCGTAAAGCACAAGACTTCAAACACACAGTCCCCCCCCCACCCCAAAACACACCACCACGCCACGCTACGCGACTCCTACCCGGAACGGCACACCGTCCTTACCACGCCGAAATCTCTGTGGTGTCCTTTGTGCCCCTGCCCAAAAGCAGGGACCCTTTCCCGCGCGCCACGGGGGAGGCGCGCCTGCCTTTCCCCTCAAAACACACAGACCCCGCTCCCGCCACCCCACAAACCCCCAACATGCCTTCCCCCCCACCGTACCTCCACCATCACCCCTTCATGCATACACCATACTAAAAATAATATGGTTTTTAAAAGTAGTGTTTTTATGCATTAAACAAAATTTTTACCCTTATTTAATGTTTTTATTGTTAAAATGAGACTTTACGAATCGGGAATTGTATGACAAGTTTATTTTATGGAGAAATAATTTAAAATTTACGTAATTTTTTATTTTTTATCATCCTAAACACCATTGTAACACCAAAGCTACTTTGTTTAAGGGTTTTAAATAAATTTTGATTTTTAAAATCATTAAAACATGTAAAAAAAAAACATCTATAAGTCCCCAAAAATTATTGAGAGGGATTACAGGCTTTAACGGGATCAAAAACTCAGTGGAGTTGCCCATTTTCGCAGCCCCTTTGGGTTTTGAGTTCCCAGCCTTGGGCCACATGCAATGTAAAACGGGAGGACTGAACAGCTGATCGAGTGGCCCGACTGCAGCCCATTTGGGGTTTACAAGTGGCGCGGTGGTGGCGAGACATGAAAACGTACAGCAAATATGAAGTAACTTAAATTTTGGCTGGTTTAAAAAAATTCACGTAGTAACGTATTTAAAAAAATTAGATAACAAAAATTTCTTTTTTTTATGATATATTTGTTTTAATAGGTATCAATGGACCCGTTTTCAACCTAAAAAAACGGGTATTTTAAAGCTTTGGGTGCAAAATAGGCTACATACACTGACTCATATTCTTTTTTTCTGAGAAAATGCACCAAAATGAAAATATGGCCTTTTTGGGGGCCAAAAAAATCACAACACGGCGGAAAAGCCGTGATTGGTTGTGACGTAGTAACTGCAGGGCTAGATTTTTCCCCCTGATCAGCTGATCGGTTGTTTTTGGGTCAGCAAAACCGAAATTAAGTTTTATTTTTCAAACCTAACAACCCCTTTCTAAAATTTCATTACCCCTACTACCCCAAAATGACCCGTAAAACCCTTCAAAGGGTGTAGAGGATTACTGTTTTTGTGAAAATTTTAAGTTTAGTTTATAAGGAAAAAGTGGGTAGACAGAGCAAAGTGGCCCCGGGGCACCAGACAATGATGACTTTTGGGATCGGCTTCCTTTGGGAGTTAAAAGAAAATGCAATGACATGACAGCTAGACGATAGACGAACTCAAAAGGAAAAAGGAGAAATGTAGGTTTGTAAAGGTTGTAGTGGGGAGTAAGTGACGAAGGGTATGTTTGTTATGTGAGAAAGAAAGCCCTACTTTTACCTGTTCCCTTATGAGTTTGTCTATTGTCTAGCTTTTTCAGTCATTGCAGGTTCATTAAGCCCCTATAAGGAATGCCGATCCAGAAGCATCCTTGTAGGGTCACGGGCCA
>JACEEZ010012157.1:0-10737 GCA_016584305.1 Chionoecetes opilio | reverse complement strand
GGAATTCCAGGGAGGAGGGGGATTCCGGGAGAATGTCCGCAAGACAGGGAGGTCGGAAAGGGAGGACAAAGAGGGAAGGAACTGGAACGGGCAGTAGTAAGATGGGGGCAGGATATTAGGACATTTTGGACAGTGAGAGGAGCTTGACAGGGTGTGCAGAGGCAGAGACCTGACTTGATGAAGCCATGTTTCAGTGTTGAACTTTCTCTCCACTTTGTCACGACTGCTGCCACACGTATACAGGAAGGCCTGTTTAACGCGCCCCTGCATGCCTCACTCTTGCATATTGCGCAGTCACTATAAATGAATAAAGGCCCTGATGCAACAGTCTCTTATTACGGTCTCATCTGTCTCCTTTAGGTAGTCCTTCATCCATGCAAGGACATTCCATCCAGTCCTCCTTCGTACTCCAGTTTCTACAACAATTTTGGTACCTGGAACTGTCGCCGATAGGAATTCTCGTCGCCGTCGTAGAGTGTTCCAATTCATGATATTAAAGTAATCGTCCAGACCCAAATTTGTTTGCCTAATTATGTTGAATGCACATTCAAAACACCTAATCCACCAAAAATAATTGATTTCCAGGCCTTATTCGTAAAAAACACGACTTTTGTAAAAAGCGCGCGAATTTTTTTTTCTTCCCTCCAACAGGGCTACGCATGTTATTGATGACGTCAGAAAAGGGACGCTCCAATGTAAAACAACACTCGTCTGCCTCTGTGAGACCTGTCGGCAAATGTTATGATGAGCGATTGTACTTCGGTGTCAGACAGTGAATCTGTCGCTGTGATAGATCTAGAGTACGATGCTCAATCTGAGACCGAACTAAATGACGCTGCTCGCGTATATGAGGAAAACGAACCAGATTGTGATGGGAGCCAACCCTATATGTTTGAGCCAGAGTACGAGGTGGATGAAAAAAAGGTGTTAGCGGAGCCTGCTGAGGTTCAACACTACTACTCACACAAACACTTCTACACACACACACAAACACTACTACACACACACACAAACACTACTACACCCCACACAAAACTTACTACACACACACACACAAACACTACTACACAAACACTACTACACAAAACACTACACACACACAACACACACCACACACAAACAACTACTACACACACAAACCCCACTACACACACAAACACTACTACACACACACAAACACTACTACACACACACAAACCACTACTACACACACACACACACGCACTACACACACACACACACACACACACACACTACTACGCACACACACACTACTACGCACACACACCACACACACAAAACACTACTACGTACACACACAAACACAAACACTACTACACACACACACACAAACATTACTACACACACACACACACACAACACACACACACAAAACACTACTACACACACACACACAAACACTACTACGCACACACACACACACAAACACTACTACACACACACACACACACACAAACACGGACTACACACCACACACACACACAAACACTACTACACACACACACACAAACCCTACCACACACACACACACACACACACACACACACAAACACTACTAACACAACACACACAAAACACTACTACACACACACAAACACTACTACACACACACACAAACACTACTACACACACAAAACAGTACTACACACACACAAACACTACTACACACACACAAACACTACTACACCACACCACACACACACTACTACGCACACAACACACACAAACACTACTACGCACACACACACACACACACACACACAAACACTACTACGCACACACACACACACACAAACACTACTACGCACACACACACACACACAAAACACACACACACACACACACAAACATACTACACACACACACAAACACTACTACACACCACACCCCACACACAGCAGCGTGGGAAGAGTAGCCTCCCTTTTGCTACGTCACCGAGCCGTGGCGCATCGTCTGCCAGTTGCCATGAGCGTTTTCGAAGCTCGGGGAATTTACAGATTTGATTACGGATTATTCAAAAACGGCTGACTGGATGCAAGAAGTGAAAACATATTGTTGATACACTCGATAATGACTATACTCTAATACATCAAATCAGGAACTGATGAAATGGTTGGACGATTACTTTAAAGGACCATATATACATTTAATCAAAGTTTTACCCGTGTTTCTCCATTCAGGGATGAGATACTATCATTAGCTTGATCAGTTAGGTTAAGTTAGGTGCCAATGTCCAGGTTAGGTTAACATTTCCATGTCGGCGAGAGTTCTAGGTTGGTGTTTCGGCGAGAATTCCCATCGGCGACAGATCCATAAACCCAATCTTGTATCACCATGTTGCTACCAGTGCTCCATGGAAGGTCTTTCCCCACAGTCCACCGGCCTCCCACATGACCTACGAGGGACAACAAGGAGTGGATCCACGGCTCGGTGCAGGAGTGGGCCCGCAGCGGGATGTCGGTGGTGGCGCGGGTCCCCTGCCACGGGGAGGCTGGCAGGCCACACTGCTGGGCACCATCCTGACCCACCAGCAGCCCAACACCTACCAGCAGGCACTCAAACAGCCCTAAAACCAAGGTGTATATTGCAGTGGGCTACTCCCTTCATTCTTCACACGAGTTATTCACGACATTACAATTCCCTTCAGCCAACATTCTTGACCCCTTCCACCAAGGATATACAGGAACTACCACGTGTAGGTCTCGCGGTCTCTTGTAGCTTCCTTATTTTCTTATGTTCTTATACTTTTATTATCCTTGCCCTACCGCCACCTGCACGTTTCCCCCCCAGGTGAAGACTTTGCAACACCGTCTATCGGTGCTGGAGGCCGCAGTGGACTTCTTTTGCGCGCTACCAGTGTGGGGACCGCATCCTGGAGCTGGCCATGATCACGGTGTCGGAGCAGATGGGTGACCGCGGCGTGGGGCGGCGGCTGGTGCAGGTGAGCAGTGCGCCACATTGGACATGGATCAAGGGCACCGAGGCACGACACACGGCACCCTTATTTTTCAAATCTTTGTACTGTATCTGAATTATTTTCCTTCATAGAGCCACATGGTGGTAAGAATATGGTAACGAACTCCACAATTATAAAGCCACAGACCACACCTACACACTCGAACAGGCAGTACAGTGGTACCTTGGCTTACGAGTTTAATTCGTTCATTGATCGAGCTCGTAACTCAATTTGCTCGTATATCAAATCAATTTTTCCCATTGAAATTAATTGAAATACCATTAATCCGTTCCAGCCCCAAAAAAACGACCCCATTTTTTTTATATACCTATATGACTGGACTGCACTCACCCTCCGCCATTTGCATTCGCCAGTGTTTACACTCTGTGTATCAGCTGTTGGAAAACAGCTGTGGGTGGAGCTGCCGCTAAACGTACTGCACTCATCCTCCGCCATTTGCATTCGCCAGTGTTTACACTCTGTGTATCAGCTGTTGGAAACAGCTGTGGGTGGAACTGCCGCTAAACGTACTGCACTCACCTCCGCCATTTGCATTCGCCAGTGTTTATACTCTGTGTATCAGCTGTTGGAAACAGTTTTGGGTGAAACTGCCGGGGGCTAAAGGTACTCCACCCCAAACCTTTCACAATTGAGATTTTCGTTTTTCCAAGTGTTTAAAAAAGCTTGGTAAATTTGCCGAAAGAAACTCCTTCACCTCGCCATTTGGTTCGAGTTATCCCTCCTGTGGTTCACCCCTTTTGAAAACAGCTTTGTTAAACCCTTGACGAAAGTCTAAAACACATCGTTTTGCATGCCAGTGTTTATACTTTTCAGGTTGGGAAAAATTGGTAATGTTAGACTGCCCTAAACGCGAAATCACCCTCGAGGTGACCCATTTGATTTGGGCCAGGCAGGTTTATTCTGGTAACGCGGGTTTGGGGAACAAGCATTGGTTGAACCGAAAGGTATGCACTCACCAAAATTTCCGCATTGCTTTCGAATGTTTTTGAAGAAAAACAACAAATTTGGGAGGGGTAAATAAATGAAGATGTGAGACCAGCTGGGGGGATGTTTGGGTTTTTGCGGCCAATTTAAGTAATTTTAACCCTTTTTTGAGCAAAAAAAAGGAAAAAGAAATTTTTGTTTTCGTTGTCTTTTGGGCCGAACACCAAAGGAAAAAAAATAAACAGGTTTGTTTCGAAAAATGAATTGGGGATGTTAATTTCCAAAGGGTACCGGAGTCTCCTAAAAGAAAATGCCTTTCCTTTTAACCAAAATATTTAAGAAATCCAATTTCTGGCTTTAGGTTTCCAAAAAATTAATGTTCATGTTTTTTAGGGGAAAAAGCCTTGGTAAAGGATTTCGGGCCCCGTGTCCCTTTGGGTTTCCCCCCAGGAGAGTGAGCAGCGGGGCCCCCAACTGGGCTGCCAGCTGGCCACCGCCCAGGCCACGGCCGTGCCCTCGCAGCGGCTCCTCTACCGCCTGGGTACGAGTCGCTCTACACCATGGACTACACCACCTTCGAGATCGCCGGGGGGAGGGGTTTGTTTGACGTGGACAAGATGCTGGGCACGCCCTGCGCCAAGGTCATGGCGGCCTCATCACGCCAGACCAGCAGGACGTCTCAGACCCCGCGTGGAGTGATGCAGGGCGTGAAGGACACAGCTACATCGTGACTCCTCCCTTCACACACCATAAACCCAACCATAGCTCTCCCCTTCCCCTACCCCTCACCGCTTCAGTCCCGTGGTCACGGAAAGGACCTTCCCACATCCACCCTTCCCTGACCCTTTATAGTCCAAGAGCATTATTAGCTAAAACCCAAAAATTTTTGGGCGAACAAGCTAAAATTTTTCCCAGGGTAGGTCTAAAAAAATGTGTAGAATCATATAATGCAAGTCCTCAAAAATTCCATTGGTGCTTTTCTCAAAATCCAAGATGGCGTCCAAAATAGCCGCTGTTTCAATATTTCTGAAAATTTTTGACAGGTTAAAAAAACTAGCACAAAATGTCTGAATACAGGGTTTTAAGGTACTGGGAAACGCAATATATTATTGCAGGTTACACTAGGAATTTTTAATATAATACCCAAACAAGAATGCAAACTTTCCTGAAACTACTGTTTTTTTTTCCACAACTGCTTCCAAGTAAGATATAAAAAAACGAATGATAGTCATACATAACAAATTTTTGATTGGTTTCATCTTTGTATTGTGCACACACCAAATAAGTGCACATTTGGGTATTACATTGATTCAGTAAAATCAGTATTTTTGGAATCCGTCATCGGGTGTTGTGTCGTCAAAAACTCATGTTCATGGCATTGACTCGAAGTCATAAACGTTCACATCTAACATCGGTGCTGTGTTGGTGCAAGATTGACCGCTACATTCTGCACATCAAAGCTACAAAAATCCAAGTTTTTTGCAGCTGCAAGTCATGGTGTTGCACCTATCCTGTTTGCATCCACATGACACCATGTTAAGTAAAGGTGTCGGGTGAAACAGGGATATCTTGTTTTTATGGGCACGAGAATTCCATCTTGTGACCCCCATCCCATTCTGTTGGAGGGGGACTATTGCCCATCCATCTTGAATGTATGTAGTGCGGTATGAAGTTTCTTGAGCAGCGCTGTGGAGGTAAACTCGCTAGTTTTAAATGAGAATCAAGGAACTTCGACCTATGGCCCGTTTTACGCGATGGCGGGAAATTCATCTGGGGTAACGTTGCTGACCTACAGCTCAGGTGAAGGTTTCAACAACCCTTTTTACGTTACAGGGTGCTCCTTGGTTTGGGAAAGGGATCCCAAAAGTCGTATTAGCGTTCGTTGGGGCCGTTTTAAAAACCCTTTCGCTTGCCCTGTCGATAGAGCAGCACAGTATCACAGCCCGTCACAGCAGAAGGAAGAGGGGGTGGGTCTGGATCTCCTACAGCATTCTGAATTTCTGAATGTTGAAGGCCGTTCAGGGGTTTAAGGAATATAGCATAAATATCTTTTTGTAGTGCTTGCTCGGGCCACTAGCAGACTAGTAGATTGTGTCTGTGCCAACAACAGCAACTGGCCGGTTCTTAGACTCAGTACAGTTTGTGCTTTGAAACAATCGTTTGTTGCGTCTGCATTTCTGTTGGGAAAATGATTGCCAACCAACGATTTTTCATCGAAAATTGTTCAGTCCTTTTTTTTGTTCTGTTTCCCAAGAATATCTTTGAGTTGTAGTGGTTGGGTGTCATCTTGAACATGATACACTAGCTGTGCATTCTGAGCTCTCCGCCCTGTTCAGCTACCTTTTTTGAAGAGGTTTTCATACCCACGAAAACACAGTCGACTCAGCTCAAATGTTTTAAGATGTAAGTAATGTGGCCGGGGTACATAGCATAGGTGGACGCTGAGGCCAAACAATGAGTGAAGAAGGGACCCCCATCCCAAAATACAGACAAAATTTTCTGGCAGGTGGATGGGGGGGAATGACTTTAAACAAGACCCAAGGAACTCTTCATGGTTTCCGCATGACACCCTCTTGGGGGAGCGAAGGTGGTTGAGGGCAAGTTTAAAGTCAAAAAAGATTCAATCTTGCTGTTTTTTAGGAGCTGGATTCGTTTAACAGTATAGTTTGGGTTAACTTTGCCTGCGTCCCCTAAATTTTACCCAATTCTCCTAGGTCCGATTTTTCCCCTTTTCCTTTCGGCGTATTTTTTTCTGGAACTTTTTTCCTGACTTTCTATGCTAGTTTTTTGGCCCATTTTTTTTTCCCCATTATCAAATTTACGGATGCATCTGCAACAATTCCATTTGACAGAGACACCCCGCCGATCAGGGTTTATAGCCCGCAAAAAGGTGGGTGTGTTTTCAGCCATCCCATAAATACTGGCGGTCCCTTTTCCCCTGACTGGACACTTTGCCGATATCTTTGTGTTGCTCTGAGTACAGTGGAATCCCGTTAAAAAGCCCCAGTCATTGCAGGTGGGAACGCAGCGAGGAAAGGCATGCACCCATGTAGCCAGTGTGTTCTCTTTAATTCCGCGACCATGGTCTACCTCCCGACACTTTGAAGTTTTTCATAAAAAAAAATGCTCTATTGTTTGATCCGAAAAAATTTCTATCCAGAATGAATTTCCTGACGGCGAATGGTGAAGTATCCCTTCTCCGTAACGGGACTGTACTCTTCTGTCGGCATTGTTTTTCCTCCAGGCTTTCCATTTGTTGCCAATACAACCTGGCAGACTTGGCGTTGTGAAGATGTCCTGCAGCATAAAAATGTGGAACCATCCCCCTCACACAACTGAGATGAAGGTCCCCAGTCCCCTTTCCTCTCAGCACGAATGAATCGTTGTAGAAGACCCACTTGCCTGATATACGCACCCACAGCTTGCCGGTTCTGCTTTGTTTTGCAGCATGGTCTAGGATTTTGTGAAAACAGTATGGCTCAACTGCTTGATATATTTATCCTCAGCTACATCAGCAGCATTTCTGTCATGGTTTAGAAAGGCCCTGTGCAGGTTCTCTGTACGACACTCATCGTGATGGCAAGAAAATCACATAGCTTTTGAATGCTTCCTCCCGAAAGTTAACACTGGTATTTCCTCCGTCTTTTTCATCCGAAAAAAAGATGTTGCACACTGCCGGTGATATTTAGCTTCAGCTGCAACCAATCATGCACTTGCTTCACTCTGTGTGCGACTCGCTGCTCCACTTATCATTTCGTTTCTAGTTTTATTGAGTACTGTTGCCTGGGAAATTCCAGAGTTTCTACATTTCTTACAGGCCTTCTTCTAGAAAAGGGATCTTATTACCCTGAGAAACAGAGTCAGAACAAAATAGGCAGTCAGTTTTCAAGTCAAAGTTTTTATACATTTTGCCCGGAGTACGCGTAAGGTTCAACTGGGTGCCCAGCCACATAGGCCCCCGTGGCAACGAGGCGGCCGATGAGGCGGCCCGGGAGGCCCACCAGATATCCAGCGGTTGGCCTTGACTGTCTTACCCAGCATCCCTGGGGCCAAGGTACGGCCAAAGAAGCGCTGCCGTCTGTGCCGCAGGGCACAGTATCGCCAGCTGGTGCAGACATCGAGGGTGGCAGCCTAGCACAAACAAGCCACGAACAACAAAAGAACCGTTACGCCCCAAACCCCGCAGCTGTCCGAGCCCAGGAGGTCGTCCTACACCGACTTCGGGGGGGTGGCTACTTGACCTGAGGAGCTGAGGGACGGGTTTGAGGAGCGGCCCTGTGAGCACTGTCCTCAATAGACCCCATCCCCGACCCACTACTGCTTTGCCCCTCAAGTGGCTCAGTAGCGGTCGCCGTGGAGAAGCGCGCCTGTGCGAGTTTAAAAAACCTGCCCCGCTGGAGGGCGCGTGCCGCCCACCCCCGTAAATAAGGACGGAGTGGCCTCACCCCGCCCCCTGTGAACGAATGGCGGCTACAGGGCGGGCTGAGCCGCTCTTTTTATTATGTTTTTTTTATATATAAATATATATTATAATATATATATATATTTTATAATTTTAGGTAGTAGCTATGTATAGTATGTGCATTTTTTTTTTTTTTTATATATATTTTAATAATGTAAAAAAAATAAAAAAAAAATAAATAATTTGGGACTTCAGTTCTCAACACACAAACCCTTTTTTGGAAGATAATAGGGAAAATTTTTTTCTGGTGTATTGTTTCCAAAATACATGGAAACTCGTGGGTTGCTTCTAAAAGATTTCAAAATCCATCTTTTCTCTCCAAACTTAAAAGAGCAAGTTATTCGTCCTTTTGCCCCAAACAAAAACAGTTTGGGTTTGCTTTCTTGAGATGAACGTTTTGCCCCTACCGCAATCAAAATAAAGAAACTGAAAAATTTAAAAAACTAATCCTCTAAAATAAAAACGCGCATTTGGGAAATTATGGTTGGGAAACGTCGAAGTAATTTCTCCATGTAGCTCTCCAAATGTCACCAGTTATATCGCCAATATTCGAAAACTCGGTTGTTATCCCAATTAATGACTTTTTCAATATTTGGATCACCTAGAAAAGCCACTGTAATGTTTTTCCTAGTCCCTTTTCTAACATATACTCAAGCACTTTATTCATGTTTCTAACTTTTTCTAAACCATTTATGTGAAATATGAAAAAGTGACCATTTTGGACGGAATCTTGAATTTTGAAAAAGCACAAGGAGGAATTTCGAGGACTTTTAGTATTTGATTTTACACCTTTTTTTGAACTTACCCTGAAAATTTCAGCTTGTTCGCCAAAACTTCCAGGTTTGGGCCTATTTTGGGCTAATGCTCTTGGACTATTACAGGACCACAAACACTAGGTTTAAGGGGCTGTGTGTGTGTGTGGTGTGTGTGTGGTGTGTGTGTGTGTGGGGTTGTAGTGCCGGAAAATTCCAAGAAAAATGATGGGAATTTCATCACACGATTTCCGAGTTATGTCTATAAAAGGAAAGAAGGTTTCAATAACCATAGGTTTATCTAGAACAAATTGTTGCCAAATCCAGTATATAGGGGAACAGGTTATTTATTAAAAATAAGGCCATTAAAATTATTTCTTTTCTCGTTTTATTATTTTTTCATTCGTAGGGTTTTTTTTCTCTCTCTCTCTAACATTCCTATCTCCCCCCCTCCATCCTCCTTCCCCCCCCCCCCCAAACGCCAGAGTCACGAGTCATAATATGTGAGACATTAATTTCGCGATTGCCAAAAACTTGTAGAGTCAAAACTTCTTATTCCCCCCTTATTCTCCTGGCAGATCGAATAACACTCTTAGATTCTGAGCGTCCTTAAAAAAAGACAAAATAGAGTTGTGTTTTCACATATTAATGCATAGATTAGTAGAGTCATTCGCTGAATTAAGAGTCGGCCCAAAATTTCTCTCACGCCCCCAAATACCCCGTCACTGTTAAAAACGTGTTCGTATGGCCGTCCTTTATGAAGTAAAACCCTCCCCGTGTATTATAGTATGAATTAAATTTTCCTTCATCAAATTAAAAGAATTGGTAATAGTTACTCATTTCATACGTATATTTACTTCCCCAGCTAATAAGAGTCGCTCGACGTTCACATCCCCTTCAGGGGAAGCCTCTCATGAATATCAAAACATTTTTTTATTCCCGCGTTTTGTGGTTCTCAGCGCGCCACGATTCACCAGGAGAAGGCACTCTTTCTTCCTCACCCCGCAAGGTAAGGGGTGTCGACATTCGTCTCCTCCCCCCTTTCCCCCTTTTCCCCTTTTGATAGGATAGAAAATTATCAACTGACCCTATTGTGTTGAGTGTTCATAATGGGATAGGTAGCTTATACCAGCGATAGTCCCCCAGACTAAATTATGGGGACTCTTTCTTCCTCACCCCGCAAGGTAAGCTTGTGGAGCCTCACAGTGGAACGCGTAGTCCCACTGGGTCGTGTAAACGCAAACAGTTTCATTACTCTCACATTTTTCCCCTTTCCCCATTTTTCTCCATGTAATCTTATGTGTCATCTTGTATGGGATGTAGATGGTAGGTCTAGGAATATAGTCCGGTGAGGTGGTTATGCTCTTTTGAAGCTTTCCTTCACTAAATTAAACCAACATGTGCTTAAGTTCAACCAGGAATAATTTCTTGTTAAATAAACCAAATGAGTTAAAGTAGAGATTCTTGTTCTTGCAAAACCCAGTGGGCTATTCCCGTTAGGAAAAAATTTTTTTTTTCCACGTCCCAGAGGTTCAGACTTACTTGGTATATAAAATATCCCCACGCTACCGTAATCCTTAATATAAACCAGGGGGTGGAAA
>JACEEZ010012156.1:52500-98127 GCA_016584305.1 Chionoecetes opilio | reverse complement strand
AAAAACCTTTTATTTTTGTACAGCGCGGAAGTGGTTAACAGAGAACCCAAAAAAAAATCATAATAGATATCAATGTGTTGTTAAAAGCTTATTGGGGTAAGAAAATACACGAGTAAAACCTATGCTGGTGAGCGGGGAAAATCCACCAGTACAGTCTGTCAGGGCCCAAAAAATGAGACGTACATTTCTAATAACGAAATTGCAGAATGCAAACATGGATGAGCCATTTCATTATGTTTGCGTCTTTGCATTAAAAACAACACCCCGCGGATTTCGATTCCTAAATAAAAGCTTATGTAATGATGAAAGGTGTTTACCCATTAGAGGAGATTAAAGAAAATATCTATAATAATTCACTGGCCCAACAAAAAAAAAAAAAAAGTTCTGGCATGGAATTTAAAAACAGTTATGGGACTAATTTGAGGGTGCTGAATTCAATCTGATCTTATTTTTCTCTATCACATCACGTTTTTGCGCTATAGGTATATATTCCATTTTCATGAATTTCAAAAAAATTATCCTTCTATTGAGTAGTGTAGCAAAAGGGCCGGATTATATGGTTTATTTTTTTATTCAGTCTCCCAATAAACTGGAGAAATATCTTCGTTTTCTTTGAAACATGCATAACATTCCCATTCTTTATGATACAAAAGTAAACAAACACATTTTCAACATGCACAGCAATCGTCGCAGGTAGTGTTTTTATTATTGAATTTACATTGAATTGAGTTTTTATTGTATTTCTCCTGTTGTTTCTTTTGTGAAAAAATGCCTAAGGTGTAGGTGGTTGGGTAGCAAATTCAAGGAACAACTCAGGTAGCTAACACTCTTTTTCTTTATTTGTCCGCAGTTGGTGTTGCTGCTCTAACAATGGCCTTACATCTCACAGAAGAAAGTGCTAAAAATGACCCAAATATATTTTGCTACACCCTGTGAAGCTTACTTTTGAAGACTCAGAGGCGCAACATTACTGACTTTGTTAAGAGCGTGTTTTTTTGCGTACTTCAAAGTACCACTTGGAGACCAAGACAAGCTTTGGGGGCTCCTCACAAAGTGTGCAAAACCTGTGTTGAGACTTTGAGATCATGGTCTAAAGGGAAAGAAGGCTAACTTAAGTTTGGTTTTGCCTTGGTTTGGAGAGAACCAAGCAATCATTTAGATGACTGCATTTTGCTTGTCAATGTAAAAGGTTTCAATAAGAAAACAAGAAATATATGCAATACCCAGTATCCCTTCAGCTATTCGACCAGTTTACCCATAGTGAAGAAATACCTGTACCAATATTTACTGAGCTTCAAAAAAATTGATGAAACAGATCTCTGCTCACCTGCTCCCACTGATAAAGGACACTACAGATTTTTCACCCAATCTGATAAAGATTGTGACAAACCAATTCTGTTTACTCAGTCTGCTTTGAATGTTTTGGGGTTAGAGATCTTTATCTACCAAAAGAGTCTGTGAACTGTTGTCTTAAAGGACTGCAAGAGACTCGAATGCTGAAACCCGCACAGGTGTCTCATTTTATCGTAACAGGGAAGCAGAACTGCGTAAGTACTTCCTTTCAGATGGCTAGCTTGTCTATTGTACTGATGTAGAAGGGCTACTTCTTTTTATGGGACTGCTAGCATATGATTCAAGGGATTGGAGGCTTTTATTGACAGTTCCAAAAGAAGTTTGAAATGTTTTTGTTACACAATGGAAAAAGTATGGCTCGTACCAATGTACCAATAGTTCTGTAAAACTTAAAGAAGAATATAACAACATCAAGATTGTCCTAGAGGGGTTTTGCAATATCATGTTCAGGGTGTGATTAATTTGTCGATTTGAATGGTTACTTTTTTTAGTCAGCAAGGAGGGTACACAAAATCCCCTGTGTTCTGTGTTACTGGGACAGTAGAGCTACAGCAGAGCTTTGGGTGAAAAAAGAATGGCCTCAGCGACAGAGTTTGGCATCTGGCGATAAGAATGTCTCAATGATCCTCTAGTGGATAGGAAAAAGATTGTCTTTCTCCCTTGCACAAAAAACTTGGATTGATGAAGCAGTTCGTCAAAGCTCTTGATAAAAAGTGGAGAATGCTTCAGCTATATATGTTCAACTTTTCCTGGGCTTAGTGAAGAGAAAAAAAAGGCTGGAATATTGATGGACCTCAAATAAGAACACTAATGAGAGATCCAAATTTTATCACATCAATGAATGAGACAGAAGAAAGAGCTTGGAATGCATTTTGTAATGTGGGTGAAGAATTTTCTAGGAATAAGAAAGCAGACAACTATGAAGAGATTGTGGAAGAGCTACTAATGAGCCTGCGAGATCTTGGATGTAGAATGAGTATCAAGGTTCACTATTTACACAGCCATTTTGGGCAGTTTCCGGAGAACCTTGGGGATGTGAGCGAGGAACAAGGGGACGTTTTCATCAGGACATTAAAAAAATGAAGAACGGTATCAAGGCGGTGGGACTCAATATGATGGCGGATATTGCTGGAGCTTGATGAGAGACAACCCAGAAGCTGTACATCAGAGATCAGCCAAGGAAAAAAAAAAATCACATAACTGCTACTTGCCATTGATCTGTTTACCATATATATGTATTGTTTATATTTTCTATTTTAATTCGTCACTATAATTGATTTACTTGTACATGGACTTCGTAATCTTTGTAATCCTTGTTAAGAAAATACAAAATGTATTACTAAATCACGTGTTTTTATCTTGAAACCTTCGATATATAGGCTGATGAGTCATTTTCATCAAAAATTGAAAAATGCATATCGCGAAATCCTGATGTGATAGACAAAAATTGAGTTCCCTATTCGTAATCAGCAGCCCAAATTCAGTTAGAAATTTTTTTTTAAAACCCTTTTTCCAGAAATATCGTGTGACCAGTTTACATCAAGGTTTCCTCAATTCTCGGAAGCCACTTTTTTTCACATTTCTCGCTAATAGGCTGCTAAAAAAAAAAAAAAAAGTTGATCGGATCATCTCATAAGCGGGCTTAAAACCTTCCCCTGGTCGACCCGATTCCAAACTGTGCATATGAGGGGATTCCGCCCCAGGGGGCGGCACCCAGAGCGGGCAGACAGACACACACACACCACACACACTTTCGCTTATATAATTAAAATAAGCGAAAGTGTGTGTGTGTGTGTGTGTTTTCTGTCTGTCCGCTCTGGGTTTGCCGCCCTGTGGCGGAATCCCCTCATATGGCACAGTTTTTGGAATCGGGTCGACCAGGGGAAGGTTTAAGCCCACTTATGAGATGATCCGATCTCTTTTTTTTTTTTTTTTTTTAGCAGCCTATTAGCGAGAAATGTGGAAAAAAAGTGGCTTGCGAGAATTGCGGAACCTTTATGTAGGTTTAGGTTATGGGTATGGGTGAGTGATGGGTGGGTGATGGTAATGGTTGTGGGGTGATGGGTTAGGTGTGGGGTGGATGGGTGAGTGATTGGTGGGGGGTGATGGGTTGGGGGGTGATGGTGATGGGTAGGAAATAGGTTGGGGTGAATGAGTAATGTTAGTGAATGGGTGTGTGGTTGATGGTTAAGGGTGAGTGAATGTGGGGGGGTGGATGTGTAATGGGTGAGTGAATGTGGTGAGGGTTATGGGTCATGGCTGAGTGAATGTGGTGGGGGGGTGCTGTAACATGGATGAGTGATGGGTGGGGGTAGATGATTAATGGGTGGTGAATGGGTGGGGGGTGATGTATGTGTGAGTGAATGGATTTGTGGTGATGTGAATGCGGTTGGCGTTAATATTACTATTCTGCATCATGATTCATGAAAGGTAGACGGGGCTCTCTTGGAGAGTCTGTGTTGGTGGGCCTGAAGGCCCACCAAACACAGACTCTCCCGATATTAGGCTTATTGAGATTAATAGCTCCAGATATTGGGCTATTTGGTGGGCCGAACAGGCCCACTTAACGGAGGTGGTGGCCCGAGGCCCACCATAGCCCTCCGCAGGAGCTAGCAAAATCCGCCCCCCCCCGGAGGGCGGGCCTTTGCGGCTAGTTTCTTATAGAGCCCGTAAACCGCCACTAATATGTAACATATAGGCCATATGTCAATCCTTTCATTGACACTACTGAAGTTTTATAAGCGCAAGGATTCATATATCCCATACTATACTCGAAGGTCCTTTACTAGATTACGACTGAATGGTCTCATAACCTAAGGGGGGGAACAGGAAGGGGGAGCAGAGCCCCGCCAAGCTACGTATTGTAAGGGCCCAAAAAATGAGATCAGGCGACCAACATGTATTTTTAGATCCCCCAAGGGGTGTGACCTTCGCGTAGTTTAATATGTAACTTTGCTCAATGCAAAGCTTCTTATAAATCACCATTTACCAGATTGTGTGATATATTTACAAGGCTTTAATGGCCATGAAGAATAAAAATTTAATATGTAAAAATTTAAAAGGTTTTTATGTCTGCTATACAAAACCAATTAACTGTTAAATTGGGTTTGTTTTTGTCATTTGCATGTTTTAAATGTTTTGGACTTCATGTTTATGCGAGAAGGGTTTGCGTGTCATGTTTTTCATGGTCTTTTTGTTTTTGAATGTTTTGAAATTTGTCATGTTCCATGGATAATGTGTTGCATGTGTATGTATTTTAGGGACAGGTTATATGTGTTGAATGTTTTTGTATGTATCATGTTTTAGGTAAAAATGGTTTTATGTGTCATGTACTGTTTTTTGTTTTTTTGTTTTATGTGTTAAATTTTTTTGTCAGGTTCATTTTTTTTATGTTTTTTTTTTATGTTATAGTCTTAAGTTTTTAAAAAAATTTTTGAATTTATGTATTTGTTGGAGGTATACATACAAATAGTGTCAGTTAAATTTAATTGTTTTTTGCTTTACTACTTAAAGGGAAATATTGAATTAAATTTTCATTTTGGAAAAAAAAAAAACTTTTTTGTTTTGTTTTTTATTTTTTACTTACTTTTTTTTGAAATTTTATAATTATTTTTTTGTCAAAAAAACTATAACTAATATAAAGAATAGAGAAAAAACGAACCTAACCCTACTTTTAACTCTCGAACTTAACCAATCAAAAATAACCCCACTTTTTAACCGCTAAAAAAGCCAATTTGCAATACAAGGTCCGCGGCGGGAAAGAAAGAGCGATAAAGGTCACAAGGGGAAGAAAGTGGGGCCCCGAAAACCTTGTCTCCCCTTCCCCTTAAAAAAACATGTCATTATATCCAAAAGAAATGTTTTGCGTCGAAAGCCATAAAAATGTTTCTAGAACCCAATAAGGGTAAAAGAACCCAAATACCGATACAGATTACCCGAGAAGGCATGATGTACCCGCATCAGTTTTTTATATCAAAAATCAATCATTGGGGGCATACCCGGGGGGAGTCGCCTCGCCCCCCCTAGAGCCATTCCGGGGTTACCACGCAGTAGTCCCCATGCAACCCCTTTCCCCATATCAATAAATCGCAGGAAACTTTAAGTTGACCACCCGAGCCTTGGGGGGCCCCCCTTTGGGGCCTCCTCCACGGGGTTTTCCTTACAGATAAAACCCTGGTGGGAAGGATCGGTTTCAGGGAAAACGTGCCACTGCTCATACCCGAAGATGGGTGACGGATATGCAAGTAAAGCCACGATTCAGTCTCCCCTTGAAACGGATTGATACGAAACACCCCAGAAATCCCCCGTGATTCTGTGAAGACATATTACCAAAAACGTTTTCCCCTTTTTCAATCGCTATTTATTGTTATGTCCCAAAACCAAGAGTAAGAAGAAGGGTACACAAGCAACTTGAAGACCCGGGATCTTTGCCTACTGCAAAGGTACCACAACGCCTATACTCGTGGAGCAAGTCTACCACAGTGGGTATGCTAATCCGCCGAAAGATTCTTGAGTGCCCCCGCCTCATTTTTGACCGCGCTACCAGGTAGTAAAATTTCCAAGATCTAATGTCTGCTGCAGCTGAACGGACTGTACTGTTTAATCTAGAAGCCCCAAACACCTGGATTTTGGGTTCTGAGCAGGAGACCTCAACCCAAAGGCTTTGCCTCCTCGTGCAGTCCCTCGGAACCATCCCCGGGGATTTCCCAGCGATCAGCAAAAATACTGATCATGGGCAAAAAAAAGATCATGATCTTGGTTTGCGAGAGATTCCAAAATCATTTTGATGCCTCCGTAGCCTCCCGCGTGTGTTATCTATCTGACGACGTCATGACCAAGTCGGAGCTTTTTTCAGTCAATGTATTTGGCAAAATTTAAACTTTGGTTTATATATTTTTTGCCTTTTCTTTGAAATGATAAGTTTTATTTTTATTCAAAAATTTTGGAAATTAAAGGGAAACTTTAGAAAAAAAAATCGTTAGGCAAAACCCATTTGGGGCCACGAGATTTAAAAATTTCTAACCTCTAGTATTGAAAAATGTCAAAAATAAAAAATTTAAAATTTGTTACTTGGATAGAATTACATTTTTTTAAATAAGCAACAAACAAAATGCATTTTTTGAATTTAAAAAAAGACAATTTTTTAACAGCTTATTATAAGTGTAAAATCAAATTTTTCCATGAAAAAATACATCAAAAAATCTCATTTTGGCCTACTAATAATATACTAAAAAAATGGGCCTTACAACCCCCCTATGGAGAACAGTAGAGCAGGTATAAGGTGGGGTAACATAAAGTGTAAAATACTTAACATACAATCTGTTTTTATGATGGGGGACCCAATATATGTGCCACAAATTTTTATAGTTTTGTCAACCTCATTAATATGTGGCTCCCAAATTTTTTAAATTTTTTTTTGATATTGACCCCAGGGAAAAGTATTGAGGGACATGTTGTACAGTTTTCCCTTTAGTAATACTGGGGGCAGAATTTTTTATTGAAAAGTTCTGAAAAAAGTAATAGTTTTTGTAACATTGGATGAATTTTTTGGCCGTACCCTGTTTTTCAAAAAAATACAATTGCAAATGAAGGTGAAGGGGTTTAGGTACTATCAACTAATAGGGTTTGTTTGTCAATTTTAGTAAATTCAATTTTGAACCAGCTTGGTTATGCTTTGGTTGTGGAAAGGCCCTGCAATACATGTATTTATTAATGTAACAATCTGAAATTGGTTATGCAGCATTAAAGTTATTTTGTTCGAAATACAACCAAAAAACAAACAATCATTGAGGGGTTTTTTTTGTTGATATTAAAGAGTTTATTTTTGCATTTTTTTAAAAATTGGATATAATACGTAGGGTGATATGAGGAGATAAATTGGCACATGATACACGCCAATTTGATATATTTTTGAGGCTTTAAATTTTTTTTTCATGTCTGTGATGAAAACCGAAGCAAATTTTTTTTCCTTTTATGATTATGTTTCATTTCTTTTGTTAATATCACTGATATTGTAAAACACTATTTTTTATTGTCCGGTATCCTAGAATTTTTTCCCAAAAAAAAAGTGGTAATGTAGAATAGGATGTTTTGGGGTTTAGTAATTTTGAAAAAAAAAGTACTAATTTGACAACAGTTTTCAACAAGTGCCCCTGGGGGTCCTAATCAAAAAATTTAAATGTCATCCAGGTAAATGGTTGCGGGGGTTTCATGCATTAATTCTAGATGAGTGCAACTTTAAAGCACTGTTACCCCCCAAAGGCTATTTTAAACCCTTTTCTTTAAAAGTTTTCCCAGTCTAACACCCTTTACTCCATTTTTTCTACTATGCAAATTATGTGATGATCTAAAGAGCCCAAAAAAGGTTTTGATAAATCCTGCAAATTTTTCTATAATACAATATAATTATTTATAAAAAATTTGAAAATCCGGGAAGACAAAATTTTTCTTTTTAAAAATTTTATACGTCACTGACAAAATGTAAAAAGGGGCCTTTTGTATTGCATTTTATCTAAAACCTGTTGAGAGTAATAATAAGTGTTTTCCCCAAGTTGTTAATAAAAAGCGAGTAAAAACGCCTGTAAAAAATTTTTCTAAGACTTTTGTGTGTGTGGAGTGTGTGTGTGTGTGGGGTTGTGTGTGTGTGTGTGTGGGGGGTGTGTGTGGTGTGGGTGTGTTTGTGTGTGTGGTGTGTGGTGTGGGTGGGTGTTGTGTGGTTTCTGTGGGTGTGTGTGGGTTTGTGTGTGGGTGTGTGTGTGTGTGTGTGTGTGTGTTTTGTGTTTTTGTGTGTTGTGTTTTGGTTGGGTGTGGGTGTGTGTTTTTGTGTGTGCGTGTGTGTGTGTGTTTGTGTGGTGTGTGTGTGTGTGTGTGTGTGTGTGTGTGTGCTATCACAAATGTTTTCCTCATGGGGTAATCTAGTGGAAACAGTGATGGACAGCCGACCAAACACTCCCTTCCCTCACCCCATATCCACATATCCTCGCGGGGAAGGGATTTAAAAGGTATATTTATTTTTCTTTAGTATTTGGTTTGTTTTCTACTGCCTTAGTTACTTAGCACTTCTACTAACCTGCACCAGGATGACTTCATTCACATTCAGTGTCGACCTTGCAAGATCCTGAACAGGAAAGCACCACCAGGAAAAATAAGTAGAGACGAAGAGAAGGAAAGTAAGGAAGGACTCGCAGCATGTTGATATAGAATACATATTATCATATTTCTTTGCGCCCTGTAGAAGGAAACAGTAATTGGCATTAAATTATTATATACATAATTACAAAAACACAACACACCACACACACCACACACACACACACAAACAGCAAACCCACCACACACACACACACAACACACATCACACACACACACACACACACACCACCATACACACACATACATCCCGTCCGCCGGGCGGAGCAGAGAAAGATGGGCGGTCTCTTTAAAAAACCTAGCCCCCTGTCCCCCAGCAGTGAATAGGTATTGTGTGTGAACCATGGTTGTGTCCCGCCTCCCGTGTTGATATAGATGGGGCCCCCCACTACCCCCCCTCCCCCCAGGTTGCTCACTGTTCAGGCCAGTAAAATCACATTAATGATACATATGCTAACTGGCCATCGCCCGCAATGTTCAAGTGGATAACATAGTAGGCGCGCCATTCTGTGGTTAACCTTTTCGAATCCACACTGCTCCCGGAGATATTTCACTGACAAATTCGGGTGCTTGCCTGACCCTTGTAGCAAGGGATTGGGCTTGTGTGATGTGTGCCAGTCCCAGCTTACCCAAAAGATCGTAACTCCACCTCCACGCCCCACAACCGTCCCTCGCCCCCCTACGTAGAGTGAAACTGGCGATCGCGCGGTCCGACTCAGACCGTTGACAAGACCATAAGCATAAGAAATAAGGAGAGCTACAAGAGTCCGTGATGAACCTCTACGTGCTAGTTTCCTGTTACCATAACCTAACCATAATCCACCTTTCATCCACCATCTAATAACTATCCGCCCCTCTTTTAAGCTCCCCAATGACTGTGCACTAACTACCTGTCTACTGAGTCCATTCCCGTCCATTCACCACACCAATTTGTGAACAGTTTTTCCCTATTTCTTAAAAATTTACGCTTTTACAGCTTGCATCCGTTATTTCTTCCTTTGGTTCATATCCCCGGTTAAAAAGCCGTAAGAACTTTTCCTACCTCTCCTTTTATTAAATCCCTTTTATCCACTTTAAAAACTTCTTTCAGATCGCGGCTGAACGCCCCTTACTCGCTCTCTCAGAGTGAGTGTAACTATTAAATAGCTTCCATCTCTACTCATAACTAAAAGTTAACGCATCCCTTGAATAATTTTGGTCATCCTTCTCTGCACTGATTCTACAAGGCTTATCAATCCTGTAATTGGTGACCAAAACTGAACTGCATAGTCTAGGATGGTCTGACAGAGCCAATAAGCTTTAGAATAACTTCCGCAGTTCTACTTTTGACACTATCTGGTAATGAATCCTAATACTCTATTAGCTCTATTTCTACAGCCTCCATTACATTGTTTTCCTAGTGTCGGAGTGTCCTGGGCGCACACCTTAACTCCAAGATCTTTTCACCTTCTGATCTTTTCAGGCGATACAATGCGTATGGTGTAATCTCATAGCCAAGGGTTTTTTCTACCAACATTCATAACGCTGCCTTATCAATATTAAATTCCATCTGCCAATTAGACTTACCCATCTGCCATTTGCCACACTCATTGCCTTGGGCGAACTCAATGCCTCACCTACTCCACTGGCAATGTGAGAGATGGGGCTACAAGTTTATGTGTTGGATCCCCAGGCTCCGTACCAAGAAAAAAAACACCAACAGTTTCTCTTGCTTCTGAAACTTTGCAAGCGTATCCGAAGGTTTGAGATTTCAGGTTTCTTTGGTCATCAGAGACACCGAGAGCCGCAACCGCTGGAACATTGTAGATAGGTAATGCCGGAGTCCTAGTCTATGAGATCCAAGACCACAATCCTTGATAGCACTCGTTGGAGGATCCTCAGATAAACTTGCAGGGTTTAAACCGTGGAGTTGCTGACCCCTCTTGGACAGATTCATCAGACGTTTGTTCTTGCTACCCCCCTTAAGCTCCATGTCAAGTTCCAGAAGAATCTCAGAGGTTTAACCATACTAGGTTTCCATCTTGAGAAACTGAAGGCTTGACATGTGTCTCAAGAGTATGCGGTGGCAGTCTCGAAACGAGTTGATGTGCTCTGTGCTCTCGGTGACCAGTAGAACGTGTGGGATACCCTTCAAACGTGAAATTCTACAGGCTGCCAAGGAGTGTATTGGGGAGCACCCGAGGTCAAGGCGTGGTTTTGTCTCGCTGTGACGCTTCTCAGGATAAATATCGAGAGTATCGCGCTGTCAGTCTGGTCTGGGGAACCGGGACCAGCACAGGGCTCTGTCACGCCGGACTAGACCCTACTGGGGAAGCCAGGAGAGGGTATGTCATAGGAGTCTCGCTGAGGATGTCGAAGGTCTTTGAACGCTACTGACCCTCCGACCTGGCGCTACCGAGCCCTGAAGAAGCTCCGTTCCAAGTCTCCTGTCTCGCGGGCGAAGTGCTATTCGAACAGCAGATGGCGCCTCGTGTCGACCATGGATGGGTAGCCATGGCTCGTTGGGCTGAGTACTTTGGTGCACTTTTCAAGGTGGACCCTCCAACTGAGCAGCTTCATCACACCACTGGGTTTACAGGCAGTGGATGCCGATCCTCCCCATTGGACGAAACCGCACCCTCTCTTGACGAAGTCAGAGACGGCTGTAGGATGTTGAGTGGTGGAAAGAGAGCTGGGGGTATTGTGTTAATATCAGTGCGGAGCTAACCTCAAAGCTGCTCCTTCAAGGGGCCATCGATCCCCCACATGGTGTTGCATGCTGCCCTGACTGCCGTGTGGCAATCAGGTAGCCCATTCCTCCTCACTGGAAAAAGGGGGCGTGGACAGTCCCTATCGTGGAAAAGAAAGGGGACCGTCGGACTGCAGACCATTACGCGGTATTACACTGCTCAGCGTACCAGGACCAAGGTGCTTGTCCCATCATATTCCCGCTGAACACGGATTTGCAGCCATCTGGTGGAGGCATCAGAGACCTCAGCAGTCTGGGGTTCACGCCTAGGTAAGTGTTCAACAACGACCGTATCCTAGCCTTCGTGTCCTTGGTGGACACGCCGACGTGAGTTTCGACCGGGGATGCTTGCACGCCTAGTTTTAATCTCAAGAAGCGTTTTGACTCAGTGCATCGTGATCACTCTGGGATCTTCTGCGACTTCGAGGGATTCTACAAGGACTATAGTGGGTTTGGATAACTGGCTGTATTCTGGACTGAGAGTGCTGTGAAGTGGTGGTTGCAGGTGGTAATCCGGCTTCTTTCCTGTGCACATCAGGATGAGGCGAGGGTTCATCCTTGCCCAATCACTATTTCACGCTTGTATTACTGGGTATTGGACAAGGTTGTAGATCAAAGTGATTTGTGGACTCCGTCTGGCACACACCAAGATTACTGATTACTTTGTTTTTTTGCCGAACTGATGACAGTAATCTTTGCGCTGAGTCGCTGGAGGGTCCCTGGTGATGCTCTCAGGCGCTGCACGAGGATGCAAAGCGCTTTGGGACTTGAATAAACCTCCTTGGCTCAAGACCATGTCCGTGTTTTGAGACTTTTACTAAATGAAGCGGTCAGTCTGTTCATAGCGTGTGGCGAGGACATTGAAAATCTTTGGAAAGTTTTTACATATTTTGGTAGCGCAGTCCATAATGACGGCCGGGTCACTGCTCAAGAATCTACGCGGATTGGCATAGCACACGGTGTTGGACTCGCTCAGCGGGAGTATTTGGCGTTGTCGGTACCTGTGCAGGAGGATAAAGAATCCGGATCTCTTCAATCGCTTGTGATCCCTGTCTTACTCTATGGTTGCGATGAGAACATGGACACTAAATAGTGACTTGAAGAGACAATCCATGCCTTTGGTAATAGTGATCTTCGCAGAATCATGGGTGTATCGCTGGATGATTACGTGTCACATCAGCAATTGCACACCGTGAGACTGGAATCGAGGCCTATTACCCGTTGCATAGGATCCGTCAGCGCAACTTTTCGTGCTTTATTATGGGCATGTGTCATCGCTACCTTGAAGACCGATCCTTCTCATCGCTCTCTCCACTCTCGTCTGAGACAATCCGCGTGGAAGATGCCAAGGGGGTCGCCCACAAGGATCGTGGCTGGGCGCAAGTTGATGTTTCCCCCCCCCCCTCTCGCCGCGTGCGCGCTCGCACACGCCCTCGCCACCCCCCCCCCCCCCCTCGCTCTTCCTCGCCCCGCGGCGCCCACACCGCAGCCCCCTCTCGCCCCACACCCCTCCCCCGCCCCCTCTTCTCCCCGCTGCTCACTCGGCCCCCCCAACAAGCAAAAACATATAATAATATAAAAATAATACTACCCACTCGCGTAGGGTGGGCGAGGCGACGCGACCCCCGGCGTATGCCCCCAATGATCTGCTTGATATATAGACTACCCACTCATTAAGTTTATCTAAGTCCTCCCTGCAATATGTTTACCTCAGAACTGGGATCCACATAATTCGACCTAACTTAGTATCATCAGCAAACTTGTAATATCACTGCTACATCCGCACTAATCCAAGTCGTTTGATTTAAATCAACATACGTAATGGACTTCAAAACAGACCCTGTGGAACATCCACTTGTCACCTTCCTCATTCAATTTAGAACCTTAATTTTACCCTTTGGTTGCCCTATCCTCTAGCCAAGCTCTGATCCAACGAAGAACCTTCCATCTATTCCATGAGCCTTAACCTTATTTAAGAGTCTCTCGTGTGGTAATTGCGTCCAAATGCCTTACTAAAGTCCAGGTATATATATTATAAATCATTTCATTATCTGCCGTCTCAGAAACTTTCCTAATTACATTTGTAATATGACGTCAGGCCTCTGTCCTCCCTTCTTTGAATATGGGGACTAACATTTCCTTTCCTCCACATAACAGGACACACCGCTATCTTTAACCGTATTTCATAAAAAATAGCTCTAAACGAGTCACTGACACCATCTTTGCATTGCTTTTAATAATCTGGGATACACTTCTCTGTCCTGGCGACTTAAAATTCTTAATTTCATCGCTGTAGCTACATATACCCTCTTTCGCCATTTCCTAATTTATCACAATATCTTGAGTTTCTACTCATTGGGCTATCCTTTAAAACATCTGTTCACTTCTCAGTATCAGTCTGTCTATCTTCCGAGTAGAAAACACCCTAAGATATAATCATTAATTTTTACAATATCCTCTTCCGTATGTAGGAACTCACCCGCTCTTATCTTAACGGCCCCACATAATTCCCTTGGTCCTGGTTTTACTATACACTGATAGAACCCCTTAGGATACGTTTTTATGCTTTCTTGGAAGACTTTAATCATCAACTTGTTCTAGCTCACTCATTGTTATCTCTTTATTGTCCTCAAGCATCACGTTTATATTGTTTCTTTGCTCACCTGTCCAACTCTTAAACCTTATGTAGATATTTCATTTTACTCCAACGTTGTGCTTTAAACTAGTGGTCATCCATTTTGGGTCACTCCTCCTTGATCTTATCTCCCTATAATGAATTTGTTATCTCTGTCCTGCAATTAATTCCTTCAAATAATGTATAATTCCTCACTCCGCCCCGACCTAACTACCAGATGTTATCCGCGCTGACCTTCGGAACATTCCTTTATCCTACTCCTCACTCCTCCGTTAATCTCCTCCAAGTGTCTTCAAAATAATTCCTGCTAATTGGCCTTTCCAGCTGTCATCGCGCTGATCTTGGAACACTCCTTCCTCTCTATCCCACCCCCCCAGTTAATCCCCTCCAGGTGTCTTTCTTATCCTGCATAATTGGCTTTTCCCGCTGTCGCCGCCGCTGACCTTGGAACATTCCTTATACCGCTCTATCCACATCCCCGTTAATCCCCTCTCAGGGTGTCTTCTTCACTCCTGCATATTGGCTTTCTGAAGTCAGGTACTCTTTGCTTATTAACACTTATTTCTCCTACTTCCCATTTTAAGCAAAACCTGATTCACAGTCCTCGCTATTTCCTACTGTACACCAACCCCACCTCTGTAACTAAATCGTCCCTGTTTGTCATAATAGATTCTAGAAAATTATCTCCTCTAGTAGGCTCCTTGATTGCCTGGCTTAGGAGGTTATCCTGGATTATATTTAACAATTCCTATGCGTCGTTGTCTCTTATAGTTAAATTCCAGTCTATCTTCCTAAGATTAAAATCTCCTTACCACGCATAGTCATTACATTTCAGCCTTGTTTTTTTTTTTGCCATATAGGAGCTGAATCCTCTTTACGATAAGTGTTGGAAGTCCTATGCACTACACCCCAAAACCATTTTTCTCGTTCCTCCATACCGCTACCAGTATAACTCTATCTGTCATCTGTTCTGTCACAAGATTATTTAACACAACACTGCAATGTATCTCTTGCATATAGCGAAACTCCCTCCACCTCGCCTGTCCTTTACCCTGTCCTTGTGAAATATCCTTGTACCTCAGCTATCTCGACCTCCGGATCAAAATGCAACCTTCCTCACATATCCAACCATGTTTTTCCTGTTTATGCTATTATATATACATAAAAATATACTATTATATTATATTCATGAAACAGTAATAGATGAGCGGGCAATCAGCCCCGCCGCTGGAGCACAGCAACAGTCAGGTCACAGTGGGCTTGGGCGTGAGGTCACTCCCGCTCCTTATTTTATGGAGAATTCTTCCTCCAACTCGTGTCCACACACTTCGTCTATATTACACAGTTGAAGTCCTTGAAGAGTGAGAAACGTTTTGAGTGTGCCTTGAAAAATAACACAACAATTGAGTCATGCGAGAGACTGTTGGCCGTTATATAAACCGCTTTTAAATGTATCTACATGTGCAATATTCCACTTGAATATTTGTCATACTTTCATATGTATTGATTATATGTACCGAAAAAGTCCTGATTTTATATCGAATATCTATAATCCTATGGATTTTGGATTTGACTATGAAAGTGTCTTAACTTTCCTATGACAGACGATAATGATCATTTGACTGTGGGTCAGAACGGAAAAAACTAGAAAAACGAGAAAAAACAACGGAAATCGTAAAAATAAAAAACACAAAAGTTCCTAGTGTGACGCCGCCTTATACCACACTCCAACAATCATTTCCCCAGCGCTCAGTGCAGACATGGGCTTTTTCCCTTGGTCCGCCATGCAACTCAACTCTCTTATCACTAACCCTAAACTATCCCTTCCCTGGTATCTCACCGAAGACTTCATACGCATCCATCCCTGGTCACAAAACCTGCTTGTCTCTGGTGCCTATCTGACTGTCCACCAACAACCAAGATTTTCCCTTCGGGTAAATGCTAGTAATCGTCTCATCAACCGTCTTTACATCCGTATCTCCCCTTCCCCCCCCCGAGAGTAACCTGAAATGAATCCGTGTGCCACAACATTGTCATTGTATACCTTTATTGTCTTTCGGGCGCGCTCCCCCATGTCGACCACCTATCTATCACACCAAATCCTTTGTGACCTACTGGAACACGCTCCCCTATGTATGTAGCCCGAGCATGTCTCCGCATCTGGTACCCCTCCAAAGTACATCCCTCGCAATGTTTCCCCTCCACTCACTCCACTTGGACGCACTCCACCTCCACACTTGAGATCAGGATCTCTATTTTGCCTGCTATCATCACCACGCTTTTTCAATATTTATTCACTTCATATTACAAAGCACCCTATACAGGTGCTTCAATCGCCTCCAGAATAGATTTAAGTTCCACCTCCACCCACCCCCCCCACTCCTCCCCCCTGCTCACACCCTCCTTGACCCGTTCTCCCTCCTTCTAACCACTCGTTATGCACCTCAGAATCTGACCCCTCACCTCCACCCTTTCCTCCGACTCACCACAACGCCTCGCTTACCACTTACATGCACACATCGACTCCAAGAACGTCTCCTTTGCACTCTTGCCTCACCCCCCCCCCCACCACCCATCTCTCACTCGTATAGAGCTCACCTCCGCTTACTCTTTTTCCACTAACACACTCTCACCACCACCAGATCGTCCAACACTTCCACACCACAGCAAAGCAACATAGCGCCACTTCTCTCTCCACCTCAACCAAAACTCCCTCCATCGAAGACGTTTAGCCATTCCAATCCCTGAGAGCCCCAGCCAAACACAACCTCCCCCTCTCAGTGTACCTTAGGTCGACTATGGGTAAATGACACACACCCACCACACTCACACACACACCACAAACACACAACCACACACACACACACACACACACACACACACCACACATACACACACAACCACACACGGGGTACTTCCGTAGTGTAGGGGAAAGCAACGCTCGGTTCACAACCGAGAAGTGCCATGTCGATCCCCCCCGCCGGAGCGGAAACATATGGGTGTTTCATTAAAACCCACGAAGCCCTGTGCAAACCCAGCAGTCTGCTGGTACACAGCGGTGTTAAGCCGGGGTTTGTGACAACCCTGCTTACCCGGGTGCTGGCTTTCGGACAAAATAAGCACTAAGAGATGAATGATAAAATGGTTTGATAATGAGAGACAGGGGCATAGGGCTTTGCGCACGGCCCTGTAAAATACATCTAGATGAACACACACCACACACACACACACACACACACACACACACACACACACACACACACACACACCACACACACACACACACACACACACAGATAGATAGATAACACTGGTCGACCAAAAATGGTTCTGAGTTCATTGTGTGTGGGTTGGAAAGCATTTTAGCTGCTGATTTCAAAAATGGCATTGCTTTTTCTCTAGCACGTATAGTTTTTGAAATATCGGCATTTTAAATTTTAATAGCTATTATAATTATATACGTATATATAATTATATAATTAATCGAAACAATCCCCCTACGTTAATATATATTACTCGTAATTAAATTATGGTGGTGCCTGCGGCTTTATTAGGACCTAATGTACATATCTGGCAAAAAATATACTTAAATTATATTCCAAATATATCCGAAAATGTGCCACATCTTGGAAATATCCGAAAATATGCCAAATCATTGTAGATTTTGACTATATATATATATATATATAAAATATATATATATATATATATATATTATATATATATATATATATATATATATATATATATATATGTATATATATATATATATATATATATATATATATATATTAAAATATATATATATAGTATATATATATATATATATATATATATATATATATATATTTATTGTATTTTGGAACACAACTTCGAGATTTTTTTTGAGAGAAAGATGCGCTAGTTCGAAGAACAGTCAGATCTAGACTGTTCTTCAGAAGAACAGTCAAGATCTCAAATTGGTATTAAATATACATATGATCAAAACTATACCTAACACACAAAAGTACTCACCCTGCTCCATAGTACATCAGAAGTGTTTCTGTAGTTTGCTCTTTCGTTTGTAGGAGCAGCTACTTGCACGTTGTAGCGTCGAGCAATAGTCCCCTATCAAAGTTGGGACTGAATCGTCCTTGGTATCGGGTTTCCATGGGGGCAATGTCCTGGTGGAAACGTTCCCCCTGCTCATCACTGACCGCGCCAAGATTCGTTAGGAAGAAATCAAGATGTGAATGGAAAAAGTGGATTTTGAGTGACATCCGAGCCCAAGCCCCATGGTACTCTTCAACATGTTATTTACAAGTTCCTCATAATTCGATGCTCAAACTTACCTAGGTAGTTCTTTATAACAGCCAAAAAGCATTTTCCAAGCAGCTTTTCCGGGGCAGTTAGGCTCTTTAAAAAGTCATCATCGTTGAGTAGTTGACGAATTTGAGGGCCATTGAAAACACCTGCCTTTACTTTGGCTTCAGATACAGTGCGTTCAAAACTTTGCTAACAAATACTGAAAGCCAGCACCATTTTGATCCATGGCCTTCACAAAATTTTTCATTAACCCAATTTTTCAGATGCAATGGAGGTAAGTACACCTTTTCACTGTAAAACAAGGGGTTTGTACATACAGTTAAACCTGCCAGGTGAGTTTTTCGGTCGTGCTGGCCATTCCTTTTGTTTGTAATGTTTGCTGTCCGCTCTAGAGTCCCACAAACAAAGAAAACACATGTGTTAGTGTAACTTAATGGAGTCCTAGAAGCAAGGAGATTATCTTCAGGTCCCCACATAGATTCCACTGATGTTCTTCATATTTAACAGCAGATAAAAAAGTCTTCATAGTTTCATAATTTCACTCATTTCATGGCATGCGCAATTAGAACCTGGGAAGCTTATTTCCTTTATGCAGAAGAACGGCCTTTAGCGTGTTTTTTCCTGAATCTATGAACAGCCGCCACTCACTCTTATCATAAGTGTGAGACTCAAAGTTGTTCCATGAGTGTGTCAACATCAAAGCAGTAACAGAGCTTGTGTTCCATCTTGAAGAAGCTTGAAAGTTCTTTATGTTTACGACGAAACGTAGTGATGAGAACTCTTTCTTGTATTCTTTTCCTTTTATTTCAATTCCATTCCTTGAGACGAGATCCAAGGACTTCACTTTTCTCATTGGGTAGATCTAGGTCCCTAGAAAGGGGTTTCATGTAGCATTTCCTGACTGATGTTTTGGGCTCTCTGTTGTCTGCCATTTCTTGAAAGTCGTATCCAGGGATTACCCTCCTCGTTCGAATCTGATTCACTTATAGCACTTGCAATTGGAACATTTGGAACTGGGAGATCAGGACCATGTAGCACAGGCCTGATGGCAGAAGGTACGTCAGGATACCTGATTTTAGCTCGCGTTTTTACTGAATATCCTTTGATGTTAGTGAGGCAGAAGTAGCAGTCAGTACTGTGATCCTTTTGTTCACGCCAAACCATTGGGATGCCGAATGCCATGCCTGATGGCCGTTTTCCACGCATCCATTCATTCAAGTGGTTCACACAGGGGTTGCATGCTACGTGAGGGGCCCCCCACTTCTTATCTTGATCACCTATACGGCACTTGAAGTAATGCAGATAAGCTGCTTTAACATTTTTGTAAGAGGTTTCTTCAGACTTTCAGGGGGTTAAAAATTCCACATATGTAAAAAAACTGTCCGATGCATTCACACAGTTACAGCGCTCCACCCAAAACCCCGGTACAAGGTTACTATATACGGTAAACCAACTAAAATTAGGACTCCACTAAATCAAACACTTCATATCTGCAAAGAAAAATAAAATGTTTAAACATATGTCAATAGCTGTACGATCAGTAGGTAAAAATGTACTACACAGCCTGCTAACCCCTCGCCAATACGTAGCGCGCACACCCTCCCCTTCTCACTGCACAAACCACATTGACTAAAAAACACTGCACTGCCCTAAATAGGCTTGAGAAAAGAAAATATTAAGAGTTTAAAATGAAAACATTGGTGAAACCTATTTCTGCTGATTTTACACATATTTGTTCATGAATTGCGTCTGGTTCTTAAAAACTGGACATGATAGAGTTAATTGAACATCAGATTCGAGTTCAGCAGGGTCGATTTACCTATAATCAGATTCATTTAGTCCAGAACCATATCTTCGTTTTTTTTTTTGTCGACCAGTGTAGTTTATTAACTACAGTTTTATAATATTTACACATATTTTACTAATAATAATACACACTAATTAAAAGAACAATAGACATAATAATAAAACAGACAGTAGACTAGTATTATAATCAGTATATATCAAAATATATGAAAAAAACTCAAACACCCATGAAAAGGACAATATAAGTAATGTAAGGCAAAAAATGTACCAATAAAAAGTAAGAACATTATCAAACAAAATTCGCAATTATAGCAGTACAAAACTACAGTACAAAATAAAAACAGCTAATAGTAGATAATAGTAAATAAAGATAGTAATAAAGATAATAGTAAATATAACATAAGTTATATATATTTATCAATAAAACTGTACAAAAGTCCAAACCATAAACAATATTCATAACCTAAAATCTTAGTATTTACACATATATTTACTCATACGTTTCCCATATTTCATAAATCGCTTTAACATTACACCCAGAGCCAAGTTTTTATAAAAAAGTTCTTACAGCGTTGTAAACCCGTATAATTGTCGTAGATGTGTTTCAGGACAATGCTCGATAACGTGTACCTCCGTCTGCACGCCAAATTGTGACTGCTCACGCGAAATCTTGTGAACGCTATTCTCTGCAGCTCGTTCACACTATATCGTATGTAATAAACATTGTGGACACTGAAGCTGGGGTTAAGCTCTACATATGTTTTACGTCGAAACGAGTCACTGTTGACCATGTTTGATACAATGATTCAACGATCATCCTGCATATCCCTCATCATTGGTCGTCACCCACCGGCGTATGATCTTGGACGTTGCTGACTTACTGTTGAGTGCCAGTCAGGTTCACACTCCATATAAGAGGAAGAAGATGCTACGCCTTCTCACAATCAAATGCTTTCAAGAAATAGATCACGTTATTATCAGTCAGTCAATCAGTCAGTCAGATGTATTCACACTTGGCTGGCCAGGATCGTGTTACTTTGCCTGGAGAGACAGAGAGAGAGAGAGACAGAGAGAGAGAGAGAAAAGAGAGAGAGAGAGAGAGAGAAAAGAGAGAGAGAGGAGAGAGAAGAGAGAGAGAGAGAGAGAAGAGAGAGAGAGAGAGAGAGAGAGAGAGAAGAGAGAGAGAGAGAGAGAGAGAGAGAGGAGAAGAGAGAGAGAGAGAGAGAGAGAGAGAGAGAGAGAGAGAGAGAGAGAGAGAGAGAGAGAGAGAGAGAGAGAGAGAGAGAGAGAGAAGGATTGTTCCGTAAATCAATGTTACTTAGAAAATTAAGTTAGGTATTATTGTATTAATGGGTAAACTTTTTTATAGCACTGTCTAAGATATCTTTTAAAAAATGGTTCACTAATATTATTTCAATTAAAGCATAATAGGATAAATAAGCAGAGAGAGAAAACCGTCCATCCTCATGATAACAAAGGAGGAAAACGGTAGAAAAAGGCATGCGATATAATGTAGATTAAGAGAGAGAAAGATACAGAAAAAAAAGAAGAAAAAAACAGCAACACACCTTCTCTCCCGCGCCTCCAGGTGGGCCACAGTGTCAGGCAGGACTTGGCCTTGAGTCTCCGGCAGCAGGAAGGTTCCTGCTGCTGCCAGCAAGGCGCCTGAACCGAAGATAACGAATGGTGCCCAAGGATACATGGAACCCTACGCAGAAGGAGGAGGAGGAGAATAGAAGAAAATACCCAAACGAAATCTTTTGTTTCTACTAACAAAAAACAACAACTGATATCTCAGGTAGTAAAGTGAAAAAATTAACTCGTTACTCCAGTTACCCTTCTTCAGGAGCAATACGAACTCACCACCAGATCCGTGATGAAGGGCGCCCCCATACTGCCGAGACAGGACATCATGACGGCGGTGCTGACCCCTCGACTTCGCACCTCCGTCGGGAAGAGTTCGCTCGAGAAGAATATAATCATCTGGTAACTAGCTGTGATGGTCATCTTCCCCACCATGGCCAAGGCTAACAAGGTGGTACTGTATTCTGCAGAAGGGGAGGGAGGGAGGTGATGAGCGTGGGAAATAGAAAATGCAACAACAACAATAACAGCTACCACTATACTACTATTAAGGTGGTATTATACAAGGGGACGATTTTGCTCATTGAGCAGACTATCGTGAGCATTTTACTCACGGGAATCCTGTTTCCATGAGTAAACGGGGAACTACTCAGAAGATATTTCTGCTCAGCTTTTCTACTCATTGAACAAAGTTATGTATATGTTATACTAGCCGCAAAGCCGCCCTCCGGGCGGACTTTTTGGCTAGCTCCTGCGGAGGGCTATTGGTGGGCCTTCGGCCTACCAAACACAGACTCTCCCGATAGCCCCCTTTTAACTTTCCTGAAATCAGTAAAGTAGAAATGTATGTATTAAAAGCCAACCCATTCACATCACCCCCAACCCATTCACTCACCCATTACCCATCACCCCCCAACCCTTCACTCACCATTACCCATCACCCCCCACCCATTCACCACCCATTACCCATCACCACACACCATTCACTTACCCATTACCCACCCCCCACCTATTCCTCACCCATTACCCATCACCCCCCACCTATTCACTCACCCATCACCCCACACCCATTTCCCCTCACCCACCCATTCCTCACGCATTACCATCACCCCCCACCTATTCCCTCACCCATCACCCATCACCCCCCACCCATTCACTCACCCTCACCCCACACCCATTATCCATCACCCCACCCATTCACTCACCCATTACCCATCACCCCCCACCTATTCCCTCACCCATCACCCATCACCCCCACCCCTCACTCTCCCATCCCCACCCCCACACCCATTACCCATCACCCCAAACCCCTTCACCCCACCCCCTTAACCCATCCACCCTACATCAAGGTTTCCTCAATTCTCGCAACCCACTTTTTTTCCTCACAATTCTCTCTAATGGCTGCTAAAAAAAAAAAAAAAAAAAAAAAAAAAGTGATCGGATCATCCTATAAATGGGCTTAAAACCTTCCCCTGGTCAAGCTGGTTCCAAAACTGTGCCATATGATGGGATTCCGCCACGGGGGGCGGAACGTATACCACACACACACACACACACACACACACACACACAGACAGACAGACAGACACACTTTCGCTTATATTATTATAGAAAACTAAACCGATATTAGTATCTATTGTAAAAGTATTTTTTTCCAAAACGCTATATATAATTCAATATATATATATGTATATGAAAACATAATATTCCTGACATAAAAGGATTAAAGTAATCGTCCAGACCATTTCATCATTCCTGATTTGATGTAGTTAGAGTATAGCCATTATCGAGTGTATCAACAATATGTTGTCACTTCTTGCATCCAGTCAGGCGTTTTTGAATAATCCTTAATCAAAATCTGTAAATTCCCCGAGCTTCGAAAACCCTCATGGCAACTGGCAGATGATGCGCCACGGCTCGGTGACGTAGCAAAAGGGAGGCTCCTTTTCCCGCGCTGCTGTGTGTGTGTGTAGTAGCGTTTGTGTGTGTGTGTGTGTGCGTAGTAGTGTTTGTGTGTGTGTATGTGTGTGTGTGTGTGCGTAGTAGTGTGTGTGTGTGTGTGTAGTAGTGCTTGTGTGTGTGTGTGTAGTAGTGATTGTGTATGTGTGTAGTAGTGTTTGTGTGTGCGTAGTAGTGTTTGTGTGTGTAGTAGTGTGTGTGTGTGTGTGTGTGTGTGTGTAGTAGTGTTTGTGTGTGTGTGTGTGTGTGTGTATTAGTGTGTGTGTGTGTGTAGTAGTGTGTGTGTGTGTGTGTGTGTGTGTGTGTGTAATAGTTTTTTTTTTTTTGTGTGTGTAGTAGTGTTTGTGTGTGTGTAGTAGTGTTTGTGTGTGTGTAGTAGTGTTTATGTGTGTGTGTAGAAGTGTTTGTGTGTAGAAGTGTTTGTGTGTGTAGTAGTGTTGAACCTCAGCAGGCTCCGCTAACACCTGTTCATCCACCTCGTACTCTGGCTCAAACATATAGGGTTGGGCTCCCATCACAAGCTGGTTCGTTTTCCTCATATACGCAAGCAGCGTCGTTTAGTTCGGTCTCAGATTAAGCATCGTAATCTAGATCTATCACAGCGACAGATTCACTGTCTGACACCGAAGTACAATCGCTCATCATAACATTTGCCGAAAGGTCTCACAGAGGCAGACGAGTGTTGTTTACATTGGAGCGTCCCTTTTGTGACGTCATCAATAACATGCGTAGCCCTGTTGGAGGGAAGCAAATTTTTTTCGCGCGCTTTTTACAAAAATAATGTTTTTACGGAAATACGGCCTGGAAATCAATTATTTTTGGTGGATTAGGTATTTTGAATGTACATTCAACATAATAAGGCAAAACAAAAATTGGGTCTGGACGATTACTTTAACATCTATTTATACTTCGAATTATACGTTCCCTGAAAAGGATTATTTACAAATATATTTTGATATACAAATATACAAAACCTATAAAGCAACAGGAAACAAAAACTGTAGGAGCCGAAGGCATAACTTATACCACACCAGCTTCTGGACTGCATTGCAGAGTGTAGCATCACCGCAAGTAGCTTTGTTTTGGACAAGATTACTCATTGAAATCACCGTGTGATCATTTCCCTGAGCAGCTCTGCAAAAGTTGCTCACCGAAAGTCTGCTCACTAAGCAAAATCGTCCCTGAGCAATACCGCCTTTACACTAACCAGCAGGGGTGAAGGCTACAGCGAGAAGAACTGCAGTGGTAATAAGGAATGAAAAAGAAAGACTCGATTTCCTCCCGAAGTATTGGACGATGGAACCAGAGAAGCTATAGGCCGGCAGTTCCATAAGACTGCTCAGTACCAAGTAGACGTAGGGGTCATCGCTTATGCTGGCACCACTGAGAGACAAACCGTAGTACACCATTGCCACCACTATGTAGATAAAGTAGACGCAAAGTGTGATGGTTCGTAGCCGAGGCGTTCTGCAGAGTGGTAATAAAGTGAAAAAAAGTTATTGAGATTGTAAATAGGACAAAACAATGAAAGTTATGATATCTCCGCCATAAAAATCCAAATTGTAGACGATTTTATTGATACTAATGACTAAACTATTTATATTTGGGTTTTGTTTTTCTTTATGCTCAAGAAAACAGGAGAAACAATGACAGATTCCATCCTCAGAACTCACTTCAGAAGAATCACAACATCGTCAACAAAAGACTTAAGAAGGGAAACCATAGAGGAGCGTTTGGGGGTAGTATTCTGGCCCTCTGCAGCCTGTTCCTCAACCAGCCTCTTCATCTCTGCCTCAGGAGGGAGATCAACGCCGTGCCAGCGAGCCACTTTGCCGAACACCTGGAGGGCTTCCTGGGGCCGTCCGTTCACGATGAGCCACAGCGGGGACTCGTCGATCAACCTGACGTGGGAGAAACATTGCGGACTCGGGACTCGACCTTCTGGCGTTCAAAAGTAACGTGACTATATCTATTACATACTCACTTTTGCAAACGTTTTTACCACAACAACAACAACTAGTACTTCCCGAAGCACAAAATAAAAAACTCTTATAAAAAAAACAAATTATTATAATACCCGCATCTGACCTAAGCTTTCTACCCCATTAACATTTTCTCCAGATGACTTACCACAGAGCGGGAAGGATGAGCAGTCCAGGAAGGGTCGCTGCGGTCTGCAGGATCCGCCGGTCCCTTATCAAGTAACCTAAGCCGCCGTACAGCATAAGAGTAACCCCCCAGACGGTGTTGATGCCGAAAGCAGCGAATGTTCTCCTTTTAGGCTCCATGACCTCCATCACTGCGACACATTACAGAGTGAAGGTTAAAATTGTAAGACAAAATTAGACACGGAAGAAAAGCGATAGGGTTGGAAGGGGAAAAGAATACAAATAAGCAGAGTTGGAGGCACGTTCAACTTAATATGATATATAATACTTGTCAATAATAAGTATGTTTTGGCATAGAGTGTAAAGGAAACTCACACAGGATCAAGGAAGAGTAGCAGAAGGTTTGAAGAGCTCCCAAGCAGAAGCGAGCCACGAGAATGAGGGAGAGGAGGGGGAGCCAGGCAGACACCAGACCCAGCACGGTTAAGGCTACGTAACCGAACATCACCGCGCGCTTCCGGCTGTACCTGAGACGTAACCATAAACCTGGGTAAGATGACTAAAACTTTGTATTACCAGGGGTCTAAAAAGAGAGAGAGACAGAGAAAGAGAGATGAGAGGAGAGAGGAGAGAGAGAGAGGAGAGAGAGAGAGAGAGAGAGAGAGAGAGAGGAGAGAGAGAGAGAGAGAGAGAGAGAGAGAGAGAGAGAGAGGGGAGAGAGAGAGAGAGAGAGAGAAGAGAGAGAGAGAGAGAGAGAAAAGAGAGGGGAGAGAGAGAGAGAGAGAGAGAGAGAGAGAGAGAGAGGAGAGAGAGAGAGAGAGAGAGAGAGGAGAGAAGAGAGGGGAAGGAGGAGAGGGAGAGAGAGAGAGAGAAGAGAGAGAGAGAGAGAGAGAGAGAAGAGAGAGAGAGAGAGGAGAGAGAGAGAGGAGAGAAAAGAGAAAAGAGAGAGAGAGAAGAGAAGAGGAGAGAGGAAAAGAAAAGAGAAGAGAAAAACCCCGCAATGATATATTTGTCAGTATTCAAAAAAAGGCGGGCTGGCGGATCTCAGTTGTCCGCTGTTTTTTGTTTTGTTAGAGTAGACACTGAAAGGAGATTTGTTCGAGTCTGCAGGATACTTGTTGTGCATACGAGATATGTTGTGCTCTATATGTTTGTTCTAGTTATGCAGATATGTATGAAGGAGGGTGTAACAATAACAGGAGTGAGATATAGCATAGTGTGGCTGTTAACACGGATGGTTGGACTGTTGTGGTCGAATGAGGTCTACGTCTACCACTGCCTGTAGGTCTACCATTCACTGCTGAAGCAGGCGTATTGTTGTGTTAAGCCAGGAGGGATGCAATTGTGTAGGAGAACAGGGAACTGGGGATGCAACAAGGGTACTCGAGTCAGACCTCGGTGGAGACTGTTCATCGGTCGGAAGCTGCAGCTGAAGGGGCTTCAGTGATAGTTGAAAGTGGATTTTAGGGACCTTGTGCATTGCTCTGGGGAGGCGGTAGCCGAGTGGTTAGCGTCTTGGAGTGGTGAGTTCGATGTTCCCAGTTCGAATCCTGCCGGGGACACAACTCTTTCGGCCATCTTTAACGTGGTCGACAGGAGCCTGGGAGGTGAGCACAAGGTCCCGAGTTCAAGTCAACTGTAAATTCATCGTCGAGTGGCCGAAGCGACCCGCATGCTGCATTCCTGTTCCATCTACTGCGACTTCAAGCGCGGCGATGGAACAATAGGTGGCGGCGTGTGCCTACAAACTGATGATAGACAATCATAGAAAACGGACCTTCACCTATAACATCACAGGTGTCACTATAAGAATCCAGCCTGTGCTAACCAACGGGCGGAGGGCCAACCATCACGTCCCTCCATACTGATATAATAAATAGCCTACTGGCGCTATAGGCTTCAACGTAAAAACACACAAAAAAAACACTGTTCCTTAGGTTCATTCATAACCATGTATACAGCAACCACTTACGATCATCCTTCCCTCTCATTCTCACTCTCTGCATTTTTCTCTTCAATGTCACACAGAGCATCACCAAACTCCCATATTCCTTCCTGTTGTTGCTATACATGGGTATGAAACTGCTTTTCTATTACCACATAAGAGGGGGAAAATAAATTATTTTCCGAATTATGATTGTCACCCTGTCAGTTTCGTCTGTGGATGACCTTCTGACGGGATTTCATATGATGACAATGGGGCAAATGCAGTGTAACGCTCTGTTGGTTCCAATACCTCCACAGTTCCCCATGGAGCAGTACATGGCCTAACAATTCGACCCAGTGCAGCTCGGTCAAGCAGGCTTGATCCTCACCACCTTGACCAGGCTGATCCCCGCTTCGGCTTCCCTTAAGGATATCATCACAACGACAGTAGAAGAGAGAAAAACTGCCCGCATCACAATATTGTCTATACTACAATGTTGTATGTACGTCTTCATTAGACGTCCAACTCAACAGGAATTAAATGATTCGCGGTGAGATGCCATTGAGCGCCTAACTTCTGATCTTTCTAGAATTTCTGATTGGGAACCTTGTTATGTTCAATGCCTCAAAAACTCAATTTCTTCACCTTTCTACTCGACAAAACCTACCAGACAACTATCCACTCTTCTTCAATGACAATCAACTGTCTCTCTTTTCAACAATGAACATTCTTGGACTGTCTTACACTAAAAATCTGAGCTGAAAATATCACATCGCATCTTTTGCTAAAACGGCTTCTAAGAAGTTAAGTCTACTGTGGCGTCTGCGTCTATTTTTTTCTCCCTCCCACATTCTTGCTTTGTACAGGGGCGCCCATGTATGTAGTATGTCTCACATGTTTGGGAGGGATCCACTCATACAGCTCTCCTAAACAGAGTTGAGTCCAAAGTTTTTCGTCTCATCAACTCCCCTCCTCTGGCTGACTGTCTTTAATCTTTAAATCACCGCCGCAATCTTGCTTCTCTTGTTATTTTCTACCGTTATTTTCATGGTCACTGCTCTTATGAACCTGCTAACTGCATAGCCTACACCACCACCCCCCCGGCAGCCTCCCCTGCACAAGACTTTCTACTCATTCCCATCCCTATTCTATCCATCTTCCTAATAAAAGAGTTAATCAGGATCTTTAGTATGTCATCCATTTCACTGGTAAACTCTGGAACCCTCTTTCCTGTTTCTGTTTTTCAACCTTCCAACGATTCAATTTTTTTAAAAAAAAGGAGTGACAAGAAACCTCCCGAACTAAATTGGCCCACTCTACTTTCTTTATTCTCTTCCTTTCTTTTTTATAGGAATTGGCAACTAAGCGGGTTTTTTACTACCTTATTTTATTTGCCCTTGGCCAATTTTTTTGTGATATAAAAAAAGGAAGAAAAAAAATACTTACTTATCAGACAGGTAACCAATGACAGGTGCTCCTAGTAAGACACCGAACATGTATACACTCTGGAAAGAGGTCTGGAGGTAGGCCTGACCGCACGCCAGATTGTACTACGGAGGAGAAAGGTAGAAAAGAGGTAAGTAGACACACACACACACGCACCACACACACAACACACACACACACACGGTTATGATACTCGATAGTGTAGTTGTTGAGCTATTTCACAACCGAGAAATCCCATTTATCCCCTTGCAAGCGCGAGAAATATTGGACTCATTACCCTTAGAAAACCAAATGTGGGTACTTTTCAGCGTCCTATCTCCCTGTTTACGGTGCTGTAAGACAGGGACGGAGTGTTCCTCTAAAGTGCTCTGTTTTCCTAGTATTGGATAGGTAGTGCGCCTTTTCTCGCTCATATATTTACCCTATATATGCGGATGAAGTGAATTTAACCGACGATAGCACTACCCGATATATTGTGGTATTTAGCCAACGCGGACAATAATGCAATATTTTTTCACGGACAGTTTTTATGATACTGAAAATAGTTATCTAGGGTACCTATAAACATTATAAGTGTGTAAAATATCCCCCAATTTTCTGCTTCCTTGCACTGTTGGACTGGTACCATTACTCTATGTCAACTTCTAGTTAGGTTTTATCTATTTTTTGCCCATCTTCCTGTTCCGCGTGATGCGGGCTCCGTCTTTCCATAATGCTCTGTTATGAGTATTGAGATCAGTTTTGTCGCCTTTTTTTCTCTGGATTGCTTCCGTACTTCAATATATATGCATTAAAGGAGATTGTAGTCCCTTTTGGGTTGCAATATATGATGTGTTTCAGTGCAGCTTGTTACCTTTTACCCATACTTCAATGTTTATAGTTTAGTGAAGCTTGCGTTTATTGGTGACCTGCCTATGCATGCTACCTGGCAAGTATTTACTTTACCCACTGATAATGTTCAAGTCCCTTTATGCCTTTGTAGAACGTGAGGGCACGTTCGTTTTCTCAAGGTGTAGAGGAATGTAATGGTGGTGAGCGGTAACTCTTTATATAGTCTATGGCAACTCTGACCACAGCTAGCCGACGAGCTTGCTTGTCTGGGGCAGGTGAGATCACCACGCTCTACCTCTCTCTTACTTACTCCCGGGCTGGAACCCACGAAGCACTTACCACCTTTTTTTTGGTGGGAAGTCCGACCTCGGTGGTAACTCGAGCCCACAGCGCGGCTAGGTCATAGATTTGGTGGTGAACGTGCACGCTGGCCAACGACTGCTTGATATTAGGAGAGGTAGGAAATCTCAAGGCTCGCTTATTATTGCTTGGTATGCTATGAAATAAATTTTTTCTAGGTGAATGTGTGAGGTGGATATCAACACCAAGGGAGATCTCTTTGATAATATTTAATAGGGGTGCGAGAACCCATTGAGGAATCCTTTGATCCCTGGTGATATCCTATGGTGCTATTACAGGCGTGGGAGCTGACCTGACTTCTTCAGGAAGGGACAGGTACAGCTGATAACGGAGTGTTGTGAGGGCGGCGGAACAGGAGATCGGCCGCTGCCCGCTACTCCGCCAGCGGAGATCTCCGTGGTAATTATTTAGTAGGAGAGCGAGGACCCTTTGAGGAATTCTATGATCATTAGTGACATCCTATGGTGCTATCACCGGCGTGGGAGCTGACCTGTTTTCTTCAAATGAGGCGGATGACGGTGGGTTTTGAGAGAGGCGGCGGGCGGGGCAGGCCGCCCGTCCCTCCGCTACGGTAGGTTGGGCAGGGTTAAACGTCTTATTACTCGTTATTATACAACTTAGTGATTATGGTGAGATTTTATATACACGTGTCATTATCTAAATCAATGTAGCACCGTGTGTCACCTTAAATAAGGATGATTTAAAGTTGTTATGATGAGGTGACTGGCGGGGCAGTGAGTGACGGAGAAACATTCTTGCCGCGGGGCCACCCCATAAGACAAATATTAACTATTTTAACCCACATACACACCTTCTCCCACTAAACCACTAGCAACACAGGTTCCTTCCTTATATATGTTACTATCTATACATTAAAACTCCTTAAAACGCAAATATTCCAAATAGAACGATAATTAGTTTGAGATTACGGGGCAGGTCTCGGCAGAGAGAAGGCGGGTGAAGGCAGTCTGGCATGTCATTCTTGCCCGGAAATATGTCTCGCTGGCTTGTGATTGGTCGAGAAGTTTTAAAAACAGTTTGTCATTGGCTGGTGACGGATGACGCATTAGCCGGTCAGGGCCTTCCTACCCGTTTACTACCTACCGAGGGAGGCTTGCTGGGTTCTTAGTTAGGACAGGTAGTATCTAGGTAGTGGGAGAGCAGGTCGATGCTGGCGATACCACCTCCGTTGCTGGGTCCACGGCCGGGACTCCCCAACTTAATGTATACAAAATATAGACATACACTTCTACATGTGTATAGTAGTATCCTTCCCCTGCATCAATACATCATCTACGGTAGAAGGTATCCTATCACTCAACGGGCACGCCCATAAGGGCACTCCCAATTTATTTCCAACCGAGATTAAGGCACTAGGTTTATCTAACAACCTATCAATCCCCACAACACCCTTCCGGCCAACCTCATTTCTTTACAACCCCACATGGACTAGCTTTTGTCATGGACAACGCAGCCCTATACACAAGACTTAAATCACAACATTTCACCGGGTGATCGATCACAAAGGGATTCATCAATATCCTATATAAAACATACGTCTTTTATGAGAATAGCTGAGGTATGAGGTAAATATGAGGGAGGGGGGACAAAATGTGATATGTGAGGGCTATGATGGGGGGGGGGTACATACGCGATCGCTTATCTCTTGGCTTATCAGGTATCTGTGGGCAGATGGAGGACGGAAATGACTGTGTCTAGAAACATTGGACGTTTAGGAAGGCTATAATATAAATATTTTGATCCTCGGATAGCAACATACTGGGTTTCATCTTGAGAAGCTGAAGGATTTGATAATGTGCCCATGAGTAAGCGGTCTCAAATTGGTTTGATGTGCTTTGTGCTCTCGAGGACCCTGTTGAACAGTGGGATACCTTCAAACGTGAAACTCTCATAGCTGCCAATGAGTCTATTGGGGAGCGCCCGAGTTCAAGGCGTGGTTTGGTCTCGACGGAGAGGCTGGAGAATATCAAGGAGAGTCGCGCTGCCAGGCTTGCTGGGAACCAGGACATGTACACGGCTCTGTCACCCAGGATTAGAACCCACCTGGGCGGGCATTTTCGAACACTGCTAAGATGTTCCTAGGGGAGTAAGAACACCTTAGCGGAGGTTGGACATTTTTGAAAGCGAAGTCGTGCATAGTTAAGGACGGTGGAGCGTCTCCATATTGTCTTAAGTAAAGACAAAATATATCTAGATGTGGTATTAGGAGGCAAAACATTTTATAAACTGATTTCTGTATAGTTTAATATATTTTAGTATATGTTTAGGTGTATATCGTTATATTTTGGTAGTGTTTTGGTGTATAATGGTATGCGTTTAGGTGTATTTCGGTATATTTCGATAAATTTTGGTATGTGTTTAGGTGTTTGTTCTGTTGATGTTTATATTTCCCGCCACAGACAGACTAAATTCGCGCGCACTGATTGGTTGAAGCGAAGGAGGTGGAGGTAAGAACGGTTGGCCTTACACGAACCTAAGATAAAACAATATTCGAACATGCTTGCTTCGTAGGTAGACTTCTTAGCCCCGGTGTAGCTAAGATGTTCTTAATACGCTAAGAAGAAGTAGCTACGAGCCCCTATGAAAATGCGCCCCCTGGGGGAGAAACACTGAAAGGTATTTCAGTAGTCTCACTGAGGGAGTCGGGGGCCATTTGAACGCTAATGATCTCCGAGCCCTGAAGAAGCTCCGTTCCAAGTTTACATCTCGGGCGAGTGCTATCCGAGCAGCAGATGGGCGCCTCGTGTCGGACATGGATGGGCAGATGGCTCGTTGAGCTAAGGGTCAGTTGCAAGAAGGTCTCGTCGTGTGCCATATAGGGCCCGGCGTTGTAATGCCCAACGGCTCAGTTTCAAGAACAGGGGTTTTTTCACCCCATCGTGTGCCCGATCGGGAAAATAATCATTGGGCCCGGTACCACCATACCAACCAGATTTTTCACGGGGGAAACATAGAATTTGGTGCTTGAGATATTAGACCTTTTTATTGGTAAATTTAGGTTGCTGATTATAATATGCCAAAAGTTTTTCCCATCAGCTCTGGTTACTGAGATATGATATACTAATTGTTATGCTCTTTTTCGGGCATAACCACCTCCACCGAGGGAGGGGCAATTTCGAGGAAAGGAGTTCAGATCTTGTCTGAATCCCTTGAAAGGGGAGGTAGGTGCAGTGCAGGCTTTTTTAAGATAGAAAAACCGGGGAGTAGACACTGGGTCGGGGTAAAGAAAACTTGCGACACTAGGAGGAGTTTCAGAAGGCAGGGAATAAAGTGATTCGTAAAAAGAGAGAGGAGGGGTTTAGTTAAAGATAAAGGGAAAATGGACAAAAAATAAGAGGAGTTGCTTAAAGGGTTTCTACTATACAAACTGTAGGAGTTTTTAAACAAGATTGATTTCTGAGGGGAATAAATAGTGTAGAGGATTTGATATAATAGCATTAACAAAAACATGGTTGGATATGTCAGGAAAGGTATTTGACCCGGGAAAGTCGAGATAGCTGGGTATAAGTTATTTCACAAGGAAAGAGTTGGCAGGCGAGGGGAGGAGTCACCGCTTTATGCAAGAGAGGCATTGCAGTGTTTGTTAATAATTTTATAAAAACAGATGCCAGCATAGAGTCTATATGGGTAGAGGTTACGGAGGGAACTGGGGAAAATGGTTTTGGGTGTAGTGTATAGGCCTCCAAACTTATGTAAAGAGGATTCATCTCCTATATGGGAAGAAATAAACAAGGCCTGCAGATATAATCGACTATGCGTGGTGGGAGATTTTAATCTTAGGAATATAGACAGGGATTTAATCATAGGTAGCAGCAAAGCAGATGAATTGTTAAATATAATCCAGGATAACTTCCTAAGTCAAGCAATCAAGGAGCCTACTAGAGGAGATAATATTCTAGATATATTGTTGAAAAATTTGGACGATTTAGTTACAGATGTGGAGGTCGGTGGAAAGTTAGATAATAGCGACCATTATGAGATCAGATTTAGCTTAAAATGGGAAGTTGTAAAATTAAGTGGCAATAAACATAGAATACCTAATTTCAGAAAGGCCAATTATGCAGGATTAAGACGACACCTGGAGGTTATTAATAAGAGGTGTGGGATGGAGGGGAAGAAAGTTTCCCAGGGTAAGGACAGGCGATGACAGCTGGAAAGGCCAATTATGAAGGATTATGAAGGCACCTGGAGGTAATTAGAGCGGTTAGACATAGAAGTGAGGTCGGGGCTGAGGAGATAATTAGAGCGGTTGGACATGGAAGTGAGGTCTGGGTTAAGGAGGTAGTTAGAGCGGTTAGATATGGAAGTGAGGTCGGGGCTGAGGAGGATTATACCATATTTGTAAGGGATATAATTGACGGACAGAAAAAAAATATTCCTTATAGGGAAATAAGGTCCAATAAGAGTGATTCAAAATGGATGACCACTAATTTAAAACACAACACTGGAGTAAAAAGAAACATTTATTTAAGGTTCAAGGCAGGATTGGTAGGCAAAGAACAGTATAACGTGATTGCAAGGACAGTGAAGAAATTAACTCGAGTTGCTAAGAACAATTATGAGATAAAAGTAGCAGGACAGGCGAAAAGTGACCCAAAGGGGTTCTATCAGGTATATAAAACCAAGACAAGGGAATTTGTTGAGCCGTTAATGTCAGGACAGGGCGAGGTCTTAAATATGGATGAGGATATGTGTCAAAGTCTAAATGATTATTTCTTAAGTGTTTTTACAGAGGAGGATACACAGCCGATACATGATAGTGAAAAAATGTTCAAAGAAAGCGATTAGGAGAAACTCAAAGATATTGTGATAACTAGGGAAATGGTGGAGGAGGGTATATAAAAAATGAAAACATTTAAATCGCCAGGACCAGATGAAGGATCCCAGGGTATTAAAGGAATGCAAAAGGGGGTTGTTAGTGAGTCGTTAGTGCACATTTTTAGAAATCGGTTGAGATAGGCGATGTTTCCATTATTGTGGAGGAAAGGACATGTTGTTCCAGTTTAAGAAGGGAGACAGAGGACTAAAGTCAAATTATTGAACCGAATAAATCTAACATCAGTTGGGGGTAAATTTTGGAATCTATTATTGCCAAAAAAACATTAGAGAGCACTTAGATAAAATAGTTTGATCAATGATTCACAACATGGATTCACCAAGGGTAGGTCATGTCTCACCAATTTATTGAGTTTTTATAGGAAAGTTTATGAGACGGCAGATAAGGATAAGGATTATGATATAACATATCTGGACTTTAGTAAGGCATTTGACAAAGTACCACACGAGCGACTCTTAAATAAGGTTAAGGCTCATGGAATAGATGGGAAGGTTCTTTATTGGATCAGAGCTTGGCTAAGTAATAGGCAACAAAGGGTTACAATTAATGGTTCTAAAACTGAATGGGGACTGGTGACAAGTGGAGTTCCACAAGGGTCTGTTTTGGGTCCATTACTATTTTTGATTTACATCAAACGACTTGGATAGTGGGATTAGCAGTGATATCAGCAAGTTTGCTGATGATACTAAGGTAGGTAGGATTATTGGATCACAGTCTGATGTAAACATATTGCAGGGAGACTTAGATACACTTAACGAGTGGGCAGTAAGATGACAGATGGAATTTAATATTGATAAGTACAGCGTTATGAATGTAGGTAGAAAAACCCCTGGTACACCATAAGCAATGTATCGCTGAAAAGATCATTAGGTGAAAAATATCTTGGAGTGAGGGTGAGCCCAGACCTCCGACCTAGGAAACAATGTATTGAGGCCAGAAATAGAGCTAATAGAGTATTAGGATTCATTACCAGAAGTGTTAAAAGTAGAAGTGCGGAAAGTTAATCTAAAGCTTTATCTGGCTCTAGTCAGGGCCCCACCTAGGACTATGCGGTTCAGCTTTTGGTCTCCATATTACAGGATGGAAAATAGCCGTGTTAGAAAAAGTGCAGAGAAGGATGACCAAAATGATACAAGGGATGCGTACTTTTGTTATGAGAAGAGATTTAAGTTATTAAAATTACACTCACTCGAGAGACGCAGAGTAGGGGCGATCTGATAGAAGTTTTTAAGTGGATAAAGGGATTTAATAAAGGAGGGTAGGAAAGTTCTTACGGCTTTTAACCAGGGTAGAACAAGAAGTAACGGATTCAAGCTGGAAAAGCGTAGATTTAGAAACGAAATAGGGAAAAACTGGTTCACAAATAGGGTGGTGAATGAGTGGAAAGGTCTCAGTAGACAGGAGTTAGTGCGGAGTCATTAGGGAGCTTTAAAGAGGGGCTGGATAGGTCATGGATGGGGATGAAAGGTGGGTGTAGGTAGTGTTACGTGACAAGAATACCACGTGTAGGCCTCACGGCCTCTTTTAGTTCCCTTTTTTTCTTATTTTTTTATGCATACAAACCGATCGGGCACAAGGATGATGTTACAAATCATTAAAAATGCCTTTTTCAGTAAAAAAACGGGTTTACCAATGTATGACATTTCCCTTATGTTTCCAAATTATATCATATAATCAGATACAGTCAAACAAGCAAAAAAAGTTACCTTTGGGACACTGTCCATTTATAGACATCTCACAAAAAGCCGCGTTTCCAATAGTCCAGCCCAAAATATGCCCTAAAAACTCCTCTCCCCCCAAACAAATTGCAAAAAAATTGTTTTATTGCATTTTTTTTGTTTTTTTCAATTTGTAAATAACGTTTACAACAAAATTTTCCCAAAAATTGGGTTACCGAAAATGGGGTAAAAAAGGGCGTCTGCTTGGGCCCCCTTTCTGCCGCTAGAAACCCCTTTAATTTTTCCAGTGGGGAAGGGCGGTTAGCGTTTTCGTACTTTGAAAAGGTTTTTCATTTCAGTGAACAATGACTTTCAAAAAAAAGTTTTAAAAAACCCAATAACCCCATTATTCTGGGCTCCAAAAAATTATAGGCGCAGTCATAAGTCTTTTGACGTATCCGCAAGGGGGGAACGTAAATTTGGTTGGTACTTTTTGCACGAGTTAAGTTTTTGTTTTCTTTCCCCGCCACCGATTTTAGTTTTTACTAACATTAATTTTTTTTTTGCTTTTCAAAAGCATGAAAAGGTGGCAAGTGGGGGAAAATTGGGCCTTTTATGTGGCAGTGAGAAAGGGTAAAAGGGGGTGGTGATTGGTAAAAAGGGGGTAAAGGGAACAACAAGGCCCAAGCATCGACAGAGGGACAGTATCGTGGTAGTTGCGGACCAAAGGTGAAAAAGATGCAGAGTGAGTATTTAACAAGAACCCAAAATTTACTTGTTCAAAAAAGCCAAGCTAAAAACCCACCTCAAACCTTTGTAAAAAAGGAAAATTTCCCGGTTTTTCTGTCGGCCCTTCAAAAAATTTAAAATCCCCACTTTTTGTTCTGTGGCAATGAGAAAAAAATCACCCGGTATTTCCCGTTTATGATTAATTCAGCTGTTTCAAAAACAGTTTTCCTTGTGGAGGAAAAACCCCCTCAATGAGACTGGGCTTTCCCACTTTTCGGGTAAAATAGAGTATTTCGGAAAAGGACCTCCACGCGGTTTGGGGGCCACGGTCTTTTGTGACACCCAATTTTCGAAGGGAAACGGGCTTTTCCTTTTTGCAGTACAGAGTGGCCCAACGGAAAAGAAGCCACAAAAAGGTTTGGGGAAGACCAAAGGGGACTCTGCCCAAGAAAAAACCTTCGGTTTATGTGCTCGTTCTTAGAAGAAAATGATGAGAAAAAAAATTTGTCAGGGGGTGATTTGCTAAGAAAATTCTTATCTTCAAGAACTTTTTAAAGGGTAAAACAGGTTTTAGGAAAGGGCAGACAAAGCAAACGATGACGCTTTTTAAAAAACCCATGTACACCCCTTTTGGGATAAAAGCGGTCTTGGAGATTCCCCTTAAAAGCAAAAAACACAAGGGTCTTAGTGGGGGTTTCCTTTTTCTTTGGCTAAAGTGGGGGGAGGGGAAGGACCTAAAACCTTTCCATTCCAAACGACTATCCCAGCATTCCCCTTTTAAAAACACTATAGCAAGGCTACGGTGGGTCTTCGATGGTTACAGTGGGGGTTTTCCAAGTACAAAGGGAAAAAACACATCAGCGACGGGGACAAAATCGTGGGGCCCATAAGGGGGAATACACGAAAAAACCAAAAATTACTGAAAAGATGGGGGAAATTTTTTCCCAATAACGGAAAAAAACCAGACCCCTGATCTTTTATGATTGCCGATCGCATAAAAACGGAGGATTTCATTTTATACATGCTATGGGAATGTGACTTGGACATTGTGAGGACAGAGTTAAATTTGCTTTAAAAAAACCAACCACGCTCATAGGCGAGGAACACGGAGGGGCCCGGCTACTGTTCTTTTACGCATCTCCGGGGCGATGGTACAAAGCTCTACTCCGCTAAGAAAAAGGGGAGTCTACTTTAGGGGTATGAAAAAAAAGGTCATAAAGCAGGTTTTAGTTTCAGCGAAAATTGTAAAAAGTCTGCTTTTTCTGCATGCTTTCCAAAGGAGGGGAAAACCACTTCCGGAATTTGGAATTGAAAACCCCCCAGTCTGCCTGAAAAAGCGGAAAAAAGGTTTGACCCAAATTTTTTGCAAATTTTAAAAAAGATCTTTAGTAAAACCGGACAAGAAATGGATGTTTTTGGTGGGCCTGGGTGGGGCCACTCAGGGGTGTCCCCGGAAAATGGCAAAACCGGGAAACAACCTATTGCTGTAATACACCCTTTTTTGAAAAAAACGGGGGATTTGGGGCCCCAAAAGCTTCGTGACACCCAAAACGACTCCCTCCATCTTCGGTACAAAATTTATCTTTTCTCTGGAAGCTATCTCCGGGAAATTTCCAAATGGAGGGGAAAGGGTGAGGATTTGAGTCACTAAATGGGGTGGGGGCCCGCACACCAACAACTAGTTCCAGTGATAACGGGAACTGCACCCGCCCCAGAAAAAACCCTGAAAAGGGTTTGCTCCCGCTGTTCCGGTGTTTGCAACACACCCCGGGTTGGGGAAACTTGCCAAAGGGAAGGGGAACTAGACTGTTTTTCAAGCATGGGGAAAATTGCCAAAATGGCCATTTTTAACAAACACGTGTCGAGTTTCCAGTATCAGATGTTTAAAGGGGGGAAATGGAAAATAGGAAATTTTGAAGCAGGATCGCCATCTTTTTTTGGGGACGCCTTTTTTGCCCCTTTTCCGGGGTAACCCAATTTTTGGAAAAACTTTGCATTTTTGTTGTTCACACTTTAAAAGAACAAAAAAACCCCCTTTTAAACATTTTTTTGAAAAATTAGTTTAGGGTTTTTTGGTACTTTGACTAAAATACAAAGACTTTTTGGGGTTTAGCGCCCAGGACAGCACTTTGAAAAAAACCAGCAGTAATCCGCCATCATGGGGTTTTTCCCAGTGCCCCCGGGTTTAATCTTTCTTCCATGTTCTTAAAGCTTAGGGAATCGTTCACCCGTTTTAATTTTAGGTCACCAAGGTTTTTCGGGGGAAACGACCCAAGTGGGTGTGGAGGTAATGCACTTTTGGATATGAGGGTTTACAGCCAAAAAGTTGACTCTAAGAAGATAGCATTCTCTGCTCTATTTTTAGTGAATTTAAATTGTTTTATAATTTCCAAGGAAAAAATTCCCTTTAAAACCCTAAATTTAAAGAAGGGCCAGCATCTGCCCAGCATTGTTCATTGAATCTTTGGGAAAAGTTGATCTTGCAGGAATTTTTTTTAATTTTTGCCATAGTTAACGAAGACCAGCATCTTTCCCAGCATTGTTCATTCAATCTTGAAAATGTGGATCTTTCATGAGGGTTTTGATTTTGCCATAGTTAACGAAAGGGCCATTAAAATCGCCTCAGCATTTTTTCATTCAAACTTGGGAAAATTTTTGGGTTTTTTCATGAGTTTTCTGATTGCAGCCCCTTTTTAAAAAACCCCGCCTTTAGCTTCTCCCCTGCTCACGCTGGAAAATTTTTTGCACATGTAATCAAAAACAGCCCCTTCTTTGTTCAGAGCCCATACAAAAATGTTTCATTAAACCCCAGGTTTTAGTGCAATAGTGGTTTAAAAAGATCTTTCCCTTTTCAACCAATTGGGTTCGAAAAATTTACCTTTGTTTTCTCCCACCCCATGTTTTTTTCTCAGAGGCCATTGTTTTCTCACCCAAATGTTTTATCCTTAGTTTACTATCCCAAGAGGGCAGATCAAGAGGGATATTTTGGGGGATCCACTCTGCGACCAAGGCTAAAAATTTACCATCTTCAGATCCACCATATTAACCACTGGTTTATAGTGGTATGATATCTTCTGTATGACCAGGGCGATTGTTTTTTCTTATCAGTTTATCAATTTAGTGACCAATTTTCTATGATCCATTTTTGTCATTGTGTAGAAGCCCAAAATTTTTTTAAATCCACTTAGAATTATCTATGAACAAAACCCCCATTTATTTGGGGACAATTTTGATATGCTCATTTTTATCAGCAAGCCTTGAAAAATCGTTTTCAAAAACAAAAACACTTTTCCCCCGAGGGAAAAACGGCAGTAAATCTATTTTTCTATTGCATTTGTTTTATGGAAATTTAGATTTGGTTTTCCCGGGAAAAAAATAAGTTTTTTTTTGGGAGCAAGATGGTACAAATTTTTCCCAAACAAAAAATATTTTGCTCAAATAATGAGGTCCTTTGGGGCCCGGCTGACTTTTTTTAAAAACTTCCCCCCAACTGAGTGGTTTCCCACAAAAAATCACGTTTACTTTTGCCCCCGGTATTGGATTTTCTATAGCTGAAGTAACATTCGTTTCTTCAGGGAGCCCCTTCCAGATGAAGAATGATCGGAGGGTAATTTTATCTGAGTGTGAACAGGGTTTTTTCCGAGGGCTAGGTAGGATTTCGTCAAATACTCGTATTAAAGTCTATTAATGCCCCTTTTTTTATTTAAACCCGACAGGGATAAAAACCCTCGTCCTGTTTTTTCCTCTGTTTTTCTCCGGGCCGTTTGGGATGCCAAACCTTTTCCCCCCTGTCAAAAGGGGCTCAACACAAATTTTACAGACAAAGTGTGGAAACCCCTTTTATCGGCCCCTAAAATTTTAAATTTTGAAAAGCTTTAAAGGGTTCCCTATTAAAGTAAAACAGTATGGATTTTCTCTGTTTTCCCCTGAAATGTACTTCCACAAAGTAGCAAAAAAAATTTTGGAAAGATTCAAAACCCTTTTTTCGTGAGGAAGGCCATGTTATCAAAAGCAAATGAGGAAAAAAAATAAATGTAAAAAGGGAAAAAGTTGCGGGAAGTAGATTTTAAAAAAGCCTACAGACAGTAATAGCAAATAACATGTAAAAGTACCTTTTAGCCCCATTTGTACACCAAAAAATAATTCAAAATCAAATTGCCGATTTGTAAAAAGAAAAATAAAAGGCCCTTTGGAGGGGAAAAAGGGTACCCCTTTGGGATTATTTGTACCTGGGGGGAAAAGAAATACAGCGAACCCGGGAAAAACAAACCCCTTTTAGTCCCAAAACCCGGGCCCCGGGACGGGCTCAGCGGGAAGAGGAGAGACGTCACCCCAAAAATTCAAAATACCTGAAAAAAGTGAGGGACACAGCGTTTCTAAGGAAAATTTCACTGAAACACCCAAACTGTGACAGGCTCATGAGAGGTTTCCCAATTTTTTATTTTAAATTTCATTATCTCCAAAAAATAGAGCTGCTAGAAAAAAATGAAGGTCATATTCTTATACAGTGGATGATTATACCTAGGATCATAATATATTTTTTCCCCATCGAATTTATTCGATGAGCACCATATATGATTCAATATTTTCATACATCAATAAATTATAATCAACAAATTCACTAGGTGACACATTTGGAGGAAGTATTAAAATTGTTACAAAACAGAAAGGCAGCTAATTCATAGATGTAGGTCCGTACTCAAGACAATGTGGACGTACCGACCACACTGAGCTCCCTAATTTCGATGAGCCCAGAGTATGATTAATACTTTCATTGAAACATCAATAAATTATAATCCACAATTCAAGGGGTTTGACACATTGTTTGAGGAAGATCAACATTGTTTACAAAGCAGAAAGGCAGCTAATTCATAGATTTCAGTTGCCTGACTCAAGACAGTCGGACGTCCGCCTAAACCTACTGTCAGCGACGGCGTCCACCACACCCTACGACGACAACGCTGTCATCAAAACCTTACCTGTGTCTTCCATGAAGAAGACTGATCAACTACACGCCTGTGATAGCATATTTAGGGCATATAGTCTATATGGTTCATCAGCAGTTCCTCGCAGTCCTAAACAACACCAATACCTGCTCGGTATTCCCACAGTATATAAGGATACAAGTGAACAGCACTTTAATTATGAGTGAAAGTATTTGTTACATACTTTTGTGCATTACCATTTGAAAATCATGATAAGTAATACGGCAAAAACATTATGACTAAAATTGATATAGAAACGCAATGAATGGTAACATAAGAAGAGAGAGAGAGAGAGAGAGAAGAAGAGAATAGTAGAAGAGAGAGAGAGAAAAGAGAGAGAAGAGATGAAGAGAGAGAGATAGAGAGAGAGAGAGAGAGAAGATATATATATAAATATATTATATATATATATATATAGTTGATTTTCTTAGTTGGTAGTACATCTTGATATTTCAGGGTGACAAAGACACTCGTCATACTTGGAGTTGTTTATGCGCAACGTTTCGCCAAAGGCACTTGCCATCATCAGGCTAAAAATAGTTAAAAATGTTATATATTACAATGCTAAAAAGCGAACATCTAAAAAAATTATTTCTTAAGAAACAATAAAGTATTCCTATATTATCTAAAATTACTAACTAATAAATAAAATATAATTTGTACTTAACGGACCTTGGTGTGTATGCTGTCTGAGTTGGTAGAGGACTGAATGAACAATAGTTTCGTGGGTAACATTTCGGCTTGTGTGGGGCGATCGAAACGAGAGTCGGACAATCGAAACAGTGATAGTCATTTGAGTATATGTAGTTGGTGTGAAGTGACTTGGTTATTAAGATCAGGGGACATATGCTTGATGTGTATGGATTCTAATAATTAAGTGTCACTAGGGTAGTGTGCCTTGGATAGGATACTAAAGTCATTCATAGAAAAAGGGTGATCTAAATCATGTGAGTGTGAGCGGATTGCAGATTGCGAAGGTGAAGAAATGGGTCGACCAGTACGTGCAGAAACACCTTTATGCTCAGAAAGCCTAAGGGTTAGATTCCTTGTCGTCTCGCCGACGTCTCTAGCGTTACAACTAGAACATTTGAATTCGTAAATTATGTTAGAAATAAGGGCTCTAGGTATAGAGTCTTTATATTTGAAATGAGTTCTTAAGGTAAATGAATTAGTAAAAATAAATAAAAATTTTGAGTTAGGAAGTTGTAACTTAAGTAGATCATTGAGTTTTTTTCGAATGGTGTAACTGAGATGGCCGTAAAATTGAAGTTTAACATAGTGTGTGTCTAATATGGGTTCGGGTTCGTTCGACTTTGGGTTGAACTTTTTATCTAGGAACTTTGAGATGGTTGCTTCAATTAATTTGAGGGGGTAGCCATTATTTTGGAAAAAAATAGTGAGGAATTTGATCTCATTATCAAAGGAAAACCAATTAGAAGAGAAACTATAGCATCTGTGTAGTAGGGTCTTAATAGTATTGATTTTAAAAAGGATAGGGATGAATGAAACATATTGAGTTCCCAAGCCAGTGAAAGTAGGTTTTCTATAGACTGAGGTGGTAAGATAATTATTTTTACGAGTAACTAGGATATCCAAAAATGGTAGTGATGATTGTTTTTCTATTTCATATGTGAACTTAATGTTTGGGTGCTGAGAGTTAAATTAGTTCAGAAATAAGGGAATGTGCTCGGTATTTTTAAGGAGTAAAAAAGTGTCGTCTACATATCGTTTATAATAAAAAGCGTTTAAAATGCTTAGGACAGTTAGACAACCACATGTCCTCATGGTGACATAAAAAGGCATTAGCAAATGAAGGACCCAGGCACGATCCCTATACTTTAAATTTTGTTTTATCACCAAGGATGGATTCAGTTTTGTTAATGTACTCAGTTTTATCTAAAATTACTGTACCGCGTCCTTTATCGGGTTTATCTATATACTATCATAATCACTAGACCCGATAAAGGACGCGGTACAGTAATTTTAGATAAAACTGAGTACATTAACAAAACTGAATCCATCCTTGGTGATAAACAAAATTTAAAGTCCTCGCTGACAACAAATTTTCTCTTCATCACTAAAATGGAGGATAGATTATCCGTCACTTTAGAACATTACTTAAATAAAAGTCAGTACTAAAGATGTTTCCATTATCATTTCCTAGTGGCTCTTCTCCTGGTGTCCTTATGGATACCAAAAACACCATCAAATAGGTAACCCCTTACGTCTATTTTAGTACTATAGGCACCTTTTAACTATAACCTAGCTTACATACGCGTCCCGATATAATTGACCCACTAACTAGCTAATGAACACACAATTAAGAACTCTTGTGAATTTGAACATGAAATTAAAAACAAATAACGTAAACAAACCGGTTAAATGGTAGTTCTGACACCACATCACTATTTACAAATAGTCCCACATTAGATGAGGACTATTTTTTTTTTCCTTTGAAATAATCACTGATATTTATTTCATAGAGCTTACCATTTTTCTTATTACACAAAAAAAACAATTCTCTGATTTTATAACATTTAGCCATAAAAGGACTCTCCATTTATATTTAACAAAAAAACTTTTTATGTCCAAAATGATGTGTTCCATTGGGATCGTGCCTGAGGTCCCTCATTGCTAATGCCTTTTTATGTCACCATGAGGATCAGTGTGGTTGTTAACTTGTCCTAAGATTTTAAACCTTTTTATTATAAAACGATATGTAGACGACACTTTTTTACTCTTTAAAAATACTCGAGCACATTCCTTATTTCTAACTATTTAACTCTCAGCACCCAAACATTAAGTTCACATATGAAATTGAAAAACAATTCATCACTACAATTTTTGGATCCTAGTTTACTCGTAAAATAATATCCTTACCACCTCAGTCTATAGAAAAACCTACTTTCACTGGCTTGGGAACTCAATATGGTTCATTCATCCCTACCTTTTTAAAATCAATACTATTAAGACCCTACTTACACAGATGCTATAGTTTCTCTTCTAATTGGTTTTCCTTTGATAAATGACATCAAAATCTACTATTTTTTTCCAAAAAAATGTGATACCCCCTACAAATTAATGGAAAGCAACCATCTTCAAAGTTCCTAGATATAAAAGTTCAACCCAAAGTCCAACGAACCGAACCCATATTAGACCACACACTATGTTAAACTTCCTTTTACGGCCATCTCAGTTACACCATT
>JACEEZ010012156.1:17500-47500 GCA_016584305.1 Chionoecetes opilio | reverse complement strand
ATATATATATATAATATTAATATTATATATAAAAATATATATATATAATATATATATATATATATAATATATATATATATATATATATAATATAATATATATTTTTAAATATTATATATATATATATATATATATATATATACAAATATATATTATATATATATATATATATAAAATAATTATTATTAAATTTTATCCTCTCTCTTCTCCTCTTTTCTCGTCTCTCTCTCTTCTCTCTCTCTCTCTCTCTCTCCTTCTCTCTCTCTCTCTCTTTTTCTCTCTCCCCCTCCCCGGTTTTGGGTCCTCTATGGCCACTTCGAGTTGGGTCCCATTTGACTCGTGGCCTAGACGGTTTGAGGCCTAATCAACCTGTGTCCCATATGGCGCTTGGACGAAGTGAACTGATGATCACTTGACCTCAGTACCAATCGCTTCAGTACCAAATGACATGTAACCTGTTGAGGCCCTGTTGCTGTCACTAGTGTCACAGTATCACTAGCGTCAGCGGGGTGGGCTTCGACAGTCTCCACCGATTGGCCGCCAACTTTACAATTTGTGTGTTCATCTCCTGGATGTGAGGGACAGGGGCCGTGAAAATGTTCCACATCTGGAGACGCGGCCCACAAAGGTGCATTAGTGCTTAGTGTTTGGCTGGCACGGGAACGCGGCACCTCCACTGCATCACCACTGGTAAGTACCTTTTCTCGTGCTTCGCGTGGCGATTCTCGGAGGCTGTCGTAACCCAGCCAGGTGTGGCACTCCCTGCATCTCTGCCTTGTGGAATACCACAAGCGCCGCGACGTCCCTGCGGTTTCCAGTGGTGAGAGGACTCACCGGCTCGAACTGGGCTGGTGGGTCCGGGGGGTCTGCAGCATCCACCAGTCGCAGGGCTCGACGCTGGATGCTGTCCAGCCTCATAGTGTGCGAGGCTGCACACAACATCCAGGAGAGGGTGGCGTACTCTAAATAAGGCCGTATCTGGGCCTTGTAAGCAAGAGCTTCCTCCCCTGTCGAGGAAGCTGGCTACCCTTCGCAGGACAGAGACCCTGTGAGAGGGGCCCTTTTTAGCATGTGTTTTTATGTGGCCGTCAAACCTTAGCTCTCGGTCCACCTCTACTCCCAGAACCTTGACGGATTCCTGGAGTGGCAGAGGAACGCCACCAAACCTCAGCCTCCCTTCCACTGCTGGCCCAGCAGCGGAGGACCGAGAAACCACCATTGCCTGTGTCTTCTCCGGAGCAAAGGTCACCTGCCAACGTGTACCCCACTCCTATATAACACTCAGCTGCTGATTGACCTCATCAGCAGCACGCCCACTGTCATGTCGCGGTGGGAGGCAGGGAGAGTACAGTCATCAGCGTAAGCCGAGACTGCTGCAGCTGCCGGAAAAAGATCGTCCCCCATAGATGTTCCACAGGACTGGCCCCAGCACAGAGCCCTGTGGGACTGATGCTTCCACTGGCAGGGTCTCAGAGGCCTGCCCGTTAACGACGACCTGGCGGGTTCTTCCCTGCAGGTAGTTTCCCAGGAGCAGCAGGAGGTCACCCTGGATGCCTTTTGCTCGGAGTTTTTCGAGAAGGCCTCCGTGCCACACCCTGTCAAAGGCACCCGCTATATCAAGGGCCACCACGACAGTGTCCTGGCTGTCATCCAAGGCGTCCTGCCAGTTTCGGGTAAGGAGCATCAGCAGGTCAGAGGTGGAACGTCCAGGTCTGAACCCAAACAGTTGGTCCGAGAGGAGGTAGTTGTCGCTGAGGTGACGACAGATTACCTCTGCTATGATCCTCTCGAACACTTTCCCCACCACAGACAACAAGGAGATGGGCCTGTAGTATTTAGGGTCAGATCTGGAACTCCTCTTGTGAACAGGAACCACTCGAGCCTCCTTCCACACTGAAGGCCAGATGTTTTCCTGCAGGCAGGCAGTGAAGAGTGTGGTGAGAGACTCTCTCTCTCTCTCTCTCTCTCTCTCTCTCTCTCTCTCTCTCTCTCTCTCTCTCTCTCTCTCTCTCTCTCTCTCTCTCTCTCTCTCTCTCTCTCTCTCTCTCTCTCTCTCTCTCTCTCTCTCTCTCTCTCTCTCTCTCTCCGCCTCCTCGCCCGGCCTGTGCTTGGTGGCTTAACGATAAAACATTTCTGAGTCTTCTTCATTACATGTTTTTTAGTCAAGGGAAAAATGTGGCATCCGAAGCCTTACCTTCTGACGGGGCAGCGTAACGCACGGCTGCCTTTATTCTGCTTGACCTTACCGCACTAAACAAGGGACAGACACGTGTGGGGGGGGGGGGGTGGAGGATGGCGTTGACTTTGGAATGCCTGAGGGGTGCTAGGGGACGGCGGTAACGACAGGGGGGAGAGAGAGAGAGAGGAGAGAGCGAGAGAGAGAGAGAGAGAGAGAGAGAGAGAGAGAGAGAGAGAGAGAGAGAGAGAGAGAAGAGAGAGAGAGAGAGAGAGAGAGAGAGAGGCTGAAGCGCCGTGGCCTGAATCATCGAACGCTGCTTGGGGACTAGACGGAGAGAGAGAGAGAGAGAGAGAGAGAGAAGAGAGAGAGAGAGAGGGGAGAAGAGAGAGAGAGAGAGAGGAGAGAGAGAGAAGAGAGAGAGAGAGAGAGGAGAGAGAGAGAGAGAGAGAGAGAGAGATAAAGCAGAGAGAGAGAGAGAGAGAGAGAGAGAGAGAGAGAGAGAGAGGTCGTATACAGACTCTAGGTTTTACACCACCGCTTAGCGCAAGGTAAAGTTAACGCATTCAACATAAGTTGTGAGAAAAGAAGTTGCGTACCTGTGCCCGTATCTTCAAATTATTGTGGTGTTGTGAAGTGAGAAGGCACGTGTAGCTGCGCGTGTGTGGAGGCCCCGTGATATGAGGTGGACAAGCCTAAAACACCAGCACGGTGACCTTGACCTTTTCCCACCCTGTTCCCTTCCCTAGCCCTCACCTCACCAAGAGCCGCACCTCTCTCGGGCCAACAGCGCAGACATGGTGTCTGAATGTTGTGAGATCGTTTATTGAAGAGACCCCAGCGGCATCAGTGGATACAGAACTGTTTCTTTTGGTGTGCTTTGTCTGTGGCCCGGCACAGAGACTCAACGATTAGTTAAGGCCGTGCACCAAGGAAGGCTGTACCCAACGTCCTGCCACGTTGGAATGTCTGGAACGAGGCGGTATAGTATAGTTTGCGGCAACACAGGGCAGATACGAGCCCCTGTTGACGGAATCAAACGACCCTGGTCACAAACCTCCACTCTACCACCCGGAACTCACAGGCAAACCCCTGCCGTCGCCACCCTCCACCGGATCCTGTCCGAGGAAGGAACCCGAGGACGACCCTCAACGACCTACGGAGGAGGAGTTTGGTGCAGCTTGTCCATAAATTCTTCGACGGGACCTGACCTCTACAAGAGCCACACTGAACAACTCCAGGTCCTGTTACAGAAGGACCTCGCAGACAAAGCGGCGGTTTCTGGTGGAGGCGCTGTTTCTATCTAGACACTTTCCTCCTGGCCACCCACCGCCAGCGAGGAAAAAGCAGCCAAGAGTTCCAGTACGTGTTACAGCCAGCCTGACAGAATTGGACCGTGAGGTTTGTGCCCCGCTATCCCTCCCCTCCACCCCCGGGAAGGACGGGTGGAAACACACCCTGCCGAGAAGTAGTATTAAATCCCCCTCCTCCGCCTCCCATCAACCCTCCCTCAACGCAGGCGCCAGAACAAACGCCTTGAGGAACGGGGGCAAACGCGGTCACGTGGTGAAAGCTCTGCTAATAGTCCCCCCCACTGCGGAGAGTGAGTACTGGGAACACCGCCCTCAGCACGCCACCCCCAGGAAACAGACAAGACAGCCCCACAGCCAGTAGAGAAGGCGGAGACCATCAGCAAGAAAAACCCAGCGCATCTGGGGGAGAAAGCAGCGGCCAGCCAAGACAGCAGTCACTGCCATGAGGCGGTGACCTCACCACGAGCCACAGCCCAACCCAGGCCGCAAACATCCCAGAGTGGCCTCAGTTGCAAATGCTCGGCCACCCTCGAGACCAGTTGCCCAAGGAATACTTGTGACCTATTGCCAAGGCCGTTTTCACTCCTCCCGAAAACTGCAGAATCAAAATTGCTGATCAGAGACCAGCAGGAAACTGGGTGCAGAGGCGGTGAGGCAGAGTGCCCAGGAGACTCTGATCGCCCTGAGAAGCTCCCCACTTTGGCAAACTTCAGCAAGCCTGCCTCTCTTTCCCGAGATCCAGCCGGCCCTGTACTGACGGCCCCACACGGGGCCCCCAGTCCCCCTATCCCACCCTGGCCCTTTCACCCTTACCTGCCCACCGCCCTCCCCTATGGACCGCGGCCCGCAGCACCCTCCGGCGATGCTACAAACACACCCACAGTGGGGTGAGAATTATTTCGGCTAATCTGAGAGGGGTTTTTTCCACACCCAATGTTGTTGGAGCTCACTCAAGTGTTTATTATAGACCGGGGCCGACATAGTGTTTGGTGCGAAAACCTTTCCTGGATGATAAAAGTGCCCTGAGTCCTTTATATGCCCGCGTGCAGGATATCGGTAATGGTTGAGGAAGGACGCTCAACTTCCAGGCGGGGGTGTGGCCTTCTGTTACAGGAAAAACTTCTCACGTACAGGTGGTTGAGCCTCCGTTGCCCGTGCCCCCAGGGACACCTTGAAGTTTACTAGCACTAAAGAGTATAGGATAGTATGGGAACAAGGTTGCTATGCGTTTTGGTGTTATCGTCCCCCCCTCCCGCAGGGCACAGTGCTACTGGACTTCCTGAACCAGTGGCACACTATGAATGACAGCTAACCAGTGCAAATCTAATCATCCATTGTGACCTAAACCAGAAAAATGTTTAAGTGGCGTGACGCCTTCAATCATCGCTGTTAGGTTGTGTTACGAATCTGCACATTTACGTGTCCGTTCCCCCACCCCCACAGCTCATGGGTCGTCCCCTTGGACCCTTTGGTGACGTCTTCCCCACCCACACAGTCCTGTTTTTTCCTCTTGACTTTGTGGGGCCCTCAGACCAGTTGGCCTTGTCCTTACAAAAGATCCCTTTCAAGAGACCACGTGAGGAGATACATTCCCGCCGCTCCTGGAATGGGGAGCCTGCCAACTGGGTGAGCTCTTGAAATGTTCCACCCTGTGTAGGACGGCCTGGGAGACGTGCTGCACGCGACAATCGGGGGACCAGCAGGTGGGGCGGCTTCACAGAGCTGCTTCCCATGGCCAACAGGTTTCGCTGGGTGCCGAACTCCCGTGCACAAACCAGGGCATCCTGATCATCCTTGGTTTGGACCTGAGGGCCACGCGCAGCCCTCTGGAACGTCAATTTACCGCGCCCCTGGCTTTTGCCCCTTCAAGAGGCACCCAACGGCCCGGAACAGAACACACGCACAGAGAGGTGGGCAAAAGCGAATAGACACACCCAGGAGTGGTCCTCTGAGCTTGGAAAGTGAACCTAGGGGGTCAAACTGAAGCGTGGTCAGTGTCGGGTCTAAAGCGTTTGTGGAGCCTTTGTCAGGAGCAACCAGGGTAAGTCGCGGGGGAAACACTTGTCCCCTCCCCTCGGCCGCGGGGACGGCCAGCCGTGGCTTTCGACGCCCGTGGGGATAAGGCGGAGTGCTCCTGCCATGCACTTCACAGAAAAGATGTGCGTCTCTGACCCTGGAAAAAAACGCCCCCCTCCCCACTGCAAAATAAGTCAGTTAATAAACTAGTTGAGAAGTGGTGACGAGTGGCGTCTTGAAAGTGGAAGCGTTTTTTGGACTGTTAAATCTTGGACGTGCCAGAAGCAGTGGGCCGGTAACGTCCGTTCCCCGTCTCCTCCGCCAGTGTTGCGAGGAGCCGTGCGCGTTCCACTTGCCACACTTTTCACAATGCCTACGAACCAGCAGGTGGCCACAACATGGAAGATTTGGTAGTGTTGGTCCCCCTGTACCTAGAAAATGGCAAGACTGAGGCCCCAAAAACTACCGTCCCCCGTGTCCATGAGCGGTGCCTCAGTAAGGTTTTTTTCCTGGAAACTATTGTGGCTTCGAGAGTCCCCACTGAGCACCTATAGAGAAGGCACCACCTGCTCAACACTAATCATTGTTGGATTCAGGCGGCGGTCAGCTGCAGACCTGCATCTGCCTTTGTTTAATCCGCACGTGAAAATTGGAAGTGCAAGCCCTGGACCAAGGGTAAGACCCACTGCTGGTCCGTGGCTCTCGACATTGAATGGGGGCTTTTCGACAGGGTGTGGCAACGCAGCCTTCATCGAAAGCTACGCGCTGCAGGTGTGGACGGGCCGCTCCTTCAACTCATTTTCCGCGACTACCTGAAGAGCGAGGCACTACAGGTGGTAGTTATGGGGCAGGAGTCTGAGTTTTGCAGCCCATCAGAGGCAGGTGTGTCCCCAGGGAGCCTGCCTCGCCCCCCTTCTCCTGGAATATTTATATTATGTCTCCTGAATTTTAACCCCAGCTCAGGGCCTTATGCCGATGATCTCACCTACACAAGCCACGGCCCAGGGAGGAGACTGCCAACTGCTCCCAGATGAACCACGAACGGCCCAGAGCCGCATCGTGGCTGGGGCAACAAGTTGGGCAAGTAAAATTCGCTCCCTTATTAAACACAGCTGCTCCATGTTCATCCAGGTTCGAGCGTAGCCCTTGGCGCCTTATCTGCGAGGGAGACGCTGGTGCCCCCAGGACGAGTGTGGAGGTGCTGGGTGACCCTACGAACTGCAGGCTGACCTTTCAAAGCCCACATTGAAGCGGCACGTCGCCAGAGATCCCCTTCGGTGAAGCTGGCCCTCCCTAGGAGGATGTCCAATGGCTCCTTGAAAAAAAGCAAGGGGTTTGGAAGTCTCTACAAGGCGCAGGTCACCGCTCCTCTATGGAATTAGCTTGTGCCTCGGTGGGGCGGGCGCGGCCACAAGCACTGGCCCTCCTTGACAGGTACAGGGTCGCGCTATGAGCTCATCAGGACAGCGTTGCCGGGCAGGATCCACGCCCTTCACAGCCTTCAGCACGGACCGAGACGTAGCGGGCACTCACCGTGAATGTACAGTGCATCAGCACAAGCGGGTGCCCTCACCTGCCACACTCCAGCGCCCCTACGGCGGCTCAGGTTACTACAAGGGGCCGTTTGCTTCTTAGCCCCCCCGCAAAGCTACTACAGCCCGATGTCCCGTAAACTTGGCACCACCATCGTCCAGTTCGTCCCCCCTGTGGTCCTAACGTGGCTGGTGGGAAATGCTCTCCTTTGCCTCGCAGCCACGCCCAATGGTGACGGTACAAAAACCTTTGCAAGAGTTTTCAAGTAACTTGTGAACGCGGGCTGCCCGAAGGTGATGCAGGAGATCAAAATTAAAATTAAATCACAATTACACGAGTAGCTTTTAGATAGGGAACACTTTATTATGTCCCTCCTTTATCCTGTAATGTTACATTATTTTGTAATGTAATAGTAACTTAACCTCTGTATGATGTGTTTTTTTTGTACCTCGGTATAAAAAATAAAAAAAAAATAAAAAAAAAAAAACAAAAGAGAAGAGAGAGAAAAGAAGAGAAGAGAGAGAGAGATGAGAGAGAGAGAGAGAGAGAGAGAAGAGAGAGAGAGAGAGAGAGAGGAGAGAGAGAGAGAGAAGGAAGAGAGAGAGAGAGAGAAGAGAAGAAAGATTTATTGGCCTTTAATTTATACAGTTATTACTACAGGTGAGAAAAACGTCAAAGCCTTTTTGTCCCCAGTAGTCGTACTCTTTTATGACTTTTATTCTATTATAAGAGGTCAGCAAGATGTATCGTGTAATACTGCCTCATGCAATTTCACATATGAAACTAAATTTAAATTAATAAATTAATATTCCCCCCTACTGAATATACTACTTATTTAATCAATTAAATTAAATAATTTTTAATTAATAATATTAAAGAATATAACACAAACAAGCATTCATGGCCATAACAGTACTCATACATAAATAATTACTGATACGAAGAAGCAAATGATAATTATCACATTAATTATATAAATTCACAATTTATAATAATAATAAAATTTAAATTTTTAATAGTTACTTTCACTTTTTCTTTTATTGCAGTGTTAATGGATTTTACCTTTCTTTATTTCTTACATCATCTGGAAGTTTTGTTTTTCCCACAGTTTAGTTCCCCGAGTGAGAACACTTTGTTGAGCATGGGGAAGTTTTTTTCTAACACAATGGAAGTTTGAGATTATTGGTTCGTCTCGTTTTTGTAAATGCTTATGCGTTGTGGTACTTGAAAACCACTGTCCAATTTTTGTAAATGTATTCAACGCTTATAAAAAAAAAGTTATAGTCCTGATAGTCGATAATTATCATGTAATTTTTGAGAAGTTTTCAAACTCACGAGAAGATTGACTTGTGTGGTTTCCATACCGATTAACTATGGACATTATGCGAAACAAATTTTTTCTGATTTACCATAGTTTTTGATCCAATATATGTTTATCTGCCCCCACCACCAGATACTGAACAGTACAATAATATGGATTATGCTAATGTTAAAATAAATATGTTCCTTAAACCTTCAATATTACAATGGGTTTTCGGTATTCCTATATATTACACCTAATTATTTTTTTTGAAATATTTATTTTAATTACATTTCTCTAATGGTGTTTTCCAATCTTAGCTTGCTAAAAAAAAAAAAAAAAAAAAATCAATAACAACTCCAAGGAATGTAGCTTCTTGTACCTCTTTAATAATGAGATATCCAATTTGATCATGTTGCATTGTGTGTTTGTCCATGTGTGAAAATTGACCGCAATACAGTGAGTTTTATACTTGATATGTATGTCACTTTGTTACATTTTAACCAATTAAGCAGCATGTAACTAATTCAGTGTTCTTGTATTTTCCTTGATCATTTTAATTCCCTTCCCTGTTATAAAATGGGAGTGTCTCAGCAAAAAGTAAAAATTTTTAGATTTTTGGTACATAGTTATGTCATTGAATGTAATTAAAATATAAGTTTCCCTAGGACCAGATCCTTGTGGGCCACCACAATTAAGACTTTTGTACGCGATGCAACTACTATTAAGACTGTATACTTGTTTCCCTATCGCTGAGAAAACTTTTTCAAACCATTCTGAAGACTGGTCCCGAATACCGTAATCATTAGTTTCTTTAATAAAATTGGAGTGATTAAATAGTATCCAAAAGCCTGTTAGATAAATCCACGAAAAATTGTTAATTGAATACATTTTACTATCTAGTGCATTATAATATTGTTGGGCAAAGGTGGTGTACTGCGAGGTTTCTATTTGGAATATTTAGGTCGAGACCCAATACTGATCATCTGTTAAAGTAAGTTTTTTTCTTGTTAAATAATTGATTAATCTTATTTTGCCAATAATCTTATCAAAGACTTTACTTATGGCGGAAGAACTGAATAGGTCTGTAATTTGAAAAATTGAACTATCAACCTTTTTTAATAAAATGGCCTACTCTTTGAGTCTTCAGAATGTCCTAGACAGCTATCCTTTGCTGTAAAGGGATTTGTTTATTTATGTATTTCCAGAAATGGCGATATTTTCTTTCTTTGCAGGCTTTGATTCTTTCAATGTTTCCATCATCATAACCGTTTCCTGTAAACCTATGCTTAGAAATTACACTATTGATTTCATGCATGTTGTAGACCGAAAAATAAAATGAAAACGAAGGTAGGTTGGGGTTAAAAAACTCTCAAATTCATATAGGAAGTTTTTTCCTCTAGACACAGTGGCTAAATTGGTTTGGCAAAATTGCAGAAAAATATTCATTAATTCCATTAGCTCTAGAGAAGCTATCTGAAATAGATTTTCCTTGTGACAGAACATGACGTCTGACTAATTTTTTGCAAACCTTTTCCTATTAAACCATTTATAATTTTCCATATTTTTTTTTGCATTCCCTGATTCCTATCCTCACATGATGATTGTTATAATAGTTTTTTTCTTCGCTGTTTGGTTTCTTGTCACAGATGTTAACATATTTCCGATATTTCTTAATGTAGCACTCATATGTAAGGGTCCCCCCTTGCATACAGTTTTTCTGAATCTATTTCTTTGTCCTATTGGGAGGGAGAGACGTGTCACGTCTCTCCCTCCCAATTAGACAGAGAACACTCCAGAGAGAGAGAGAGAGTAGAGAGAGAGAGAGAGAGAGAGAGAGAGAGAAGAGAGAGAGAGAGAGAGAAGAGATAGAGAAGAAGAGAGAGAAGGAGAAGGAGAGGAATGAAGAGAGAGAGAGAGAGAGAGGAGAGGAGAGAGAGAGAGAGAGGAGAGAGAGAGAGAGAGAGAGAGAGAGGAGAGAGAGAGAGAGGAGGAGAGAGGAAGAGAGAGAGAGAGAGAGAGAAGAAGGAGAAGAGGAGAGAGAAGAGAGAGAGACGAGAGAGAGTTAAACAAATATGGAGCAAAAATACAAACGGTAGACTAAGTTGAAATATAGAGACAGTGGGACAACAGACAAAGAGAAGAGAAAGAGAATAGAGAGTCGGAGTAGGTCAGGACGCTGAAGAATACACTATATATTTATGTGAAATTAATTGAAATCGCTAGAACCATAATATAATGCTCGACACGTAATATAATTATAAAACCTCTCTCTCTCCGCTCTCTCTCTTCCCTCTCTCTCTCTCTCTCTCTCTCTCTCTCTCTCTCTCTCTCTCCTCTCCTCTCGGTCCTCCGTCCTCTCCTCTCTCGTCTCTCTCTCTCTCTCTCTCTCTCCTCTCTCTCTCTCTCCTCCCTCCTCTCTCTCTCTCCCTCTCTCCTTCCTCTCTCCTCTTCTCCAGTCTCTCACTCATCTCTCTCTCTCTCTCGCTCGTCTGCCTTGGCTAGGGAAGGAATGAACAACCAGCGACAAAGACCCCGCCGTACAAAGGGCAGGTTTCTTCTCTCCACCCTTTGTCTTCCCTCCCGCGGGCACAGCTTATGAAGCTGTTGGACGGGGCGGGGCCAAAAGACCCTTGGCGTGTAGGTTATTGTAGACTCCTCTGGCGCGGGGGTTATTGATGTTTTGTAGCAGTTGAAGTGGTGTTTGAAACGGAGTAGCGCGCTTTTCCCAGATACACACTCTGCTGTCCCGGCAATCATGCATCTGACTAGACATTAACCATGTTCTGAGTTTCTTCCATCAGCGTTTTGATCTAACTAATTTGCTCCCCAACGTTTCCTTTCTCTTTGGTGCACTACTTGGTAACTCTTTTGGCCAACTTCTCTCTCTCACTCTCTCTCCTCTCTTCATCTCTCTCCATCCCCTCTTCCCTCTATCCACTCTTCTCCTCTCGTCTCTCTCTCTCCCTCATCTCTCTCTGCTCTCTATCTCCTCTCACCTCAATCTCTACTCTCTCTCCTCTCCTCTCATCCTCTCTCTTCTCTCCTCTTCTCTCTCTCTCCTCTCTCATCTCCCTCTCTCTCTACTCGTCTCCTCTCTCGTCTCTCTCTCTCTCTCTCTCTCCTCTTTCTATCTCTCCTCTCCTCTATCTCTCTCTCCTCTCTCTCTCTACTCTCTCTCTCTCTCTCTCTTCTACTCTGCTCTCTCCTCCTCTCTCTGCTTCTCTCTCTCTCTCTCTGTCTCTCTTTCTCTTTGCCATCTATTTGAAAAATTTATGTTCTTCTCGCTCGCTCAACTTCCATGAACTTCCAACAATACACGTAAAACCTTGGAATTCATGACATTATCGTACAATAAACAATATTTGAAATAAAAAAATGTCACGTCCTTGAAACAAATCTTTTGGTAAATACCTGGTGACGCTTTGTTTCACTAATTAATATTGAAAGACACACTGCTTTTTGACAGCTTGTTCATTCTCATCAAACACAACGCCTCCCACTTCTTATTATTCAATAAGAATTCCAGTTTTTTAATTCCCTCCATTTTTTTTTAACCCCTACGCCAAGATTTTTCCTGTTGGCTATGATGAAACTCGTTTATCGTTTTTATCCAGAAAAATTTTTCGGGGGAAAAAGTAACTGAAACATCCAAATTAGTTTTTTTAGTGGATACGGATATTAATAGGGTCATATCTATAAAATAAAATATTATTTCATGATATGTCTAATGGTAGCCCAATTACAATGAAATTACGTTTATGGGGGCCTCAAGGGTTATCAAGTGACAATGGAATCCTTTGTTTGTTTCAAATGTGGTAGAGGTTCAATGGCGTCTTGATACATTCCCAGTACAAAATGTGTTGTGGTGAACCAGAGATCCCTGACATACAATTGACCCTTCATTACTTTTGTACGTACATTATATGGTTTTAGTATGAAATCTTGAACGACCCCATGTAAATTGAACTTAACACAGAGGCTACATACACACTACCGCATTTACGGTAATAAGAAACCAAGATAACGAGAGCAAACAAGAAATCAGAAGACAGGAAATTAAGACAAAAGTAGAGGTGTATGAAAACTCCAAGAAAAGGAAGTTTCAATCAACTGAAATAGAAGACATGCTTGACTCTGGAAGTGAAGAGTCAGTGGACATGGATTATGATAACCCAGGATTGAAGCCTAACCCAACAAAGTCAACACAAATGCGAACTCCTTTGAGAACTGTTGCTAGAGAGTGTGACAGATACAGCTTGTCTGATAGGGCAGCTGCAGCAGTAGCAACTGCTACCCTACAAGATATGGGCCTCATAAGCAGCACTGACAGTACCAACGTTATCAACAGGAACAAACTGAGACGAGCTAGATCCCAACGTCGTTCTGAAGCAATGGCTGAAAGTGGAAAACAAGACGAGGTTACATCTCTATATTTTCATGGTAGAAAAGATTTGACGATTACGCAAGATAAATTGAAGGATGGTGTTTATCACAGAAAGTCTGTTACAGAGGAACATATTATTATCCTTGCAGAACCAGGACAAATATTTTTGCTGACGCTGGCGCGTCCACTTGCCACACTTTTCAACCACTGCCTACGAACCAGCAGGTGGCCACAAGCATGGAAGATTGGTAGTGTGGTCCCGGTACATAAGAAAAATGCAAAGACTGAGGCCAAAAACTACCGTCCCGTGTCCCTGCTGCCGGTGCTCAGTAAGGTTCTGGAAACTATTGTGGCTTCGAGAGTCACTGAGCACCTATAGAGAGGCACCACCTGCTCAACACTAATCAGTTTGGATTCAGGCCGGGCAGGTCAGCTGCAGACCTGCATCTGCTGTTATCCACGGAATGGAGTGCAGCCCTGGACCAAGGTAAGACCACTGCTGTCGTGGCTCTCGACATTGAGGGGGCTTTCGACACGGTGTGGCACGCAGCCTTCATCACAAAGCTACGCGCTGCAGGTGTGGACGGGCCGCTCCTTCAACTCTTCAGCGACTACCTGAGAGCGAGGCAACTAAAGGTGGTAGTTAATGGGCAGGAGTCTGAGTTGCAGCCCATCAGAGCAGGTGTCCCCCAGGGAAGCTGCCTCGGCCCCCTGCTCTGGAATATTTATATTAATGTCCTCCTGAATTTAATCCCCAGCTCAAGGGCCTATGCCGATGATCTCACCCTGACACAGAGCCACGGCCCAGGGGAGGAGACTGCCACTGCTGCCCAGATGAACACGACGCAGAGCCGCATCGTGGCCTGGGGCAACAAGTGGCAAGTAAAATTCCCCTCCTCATAAACAACAGCTGCTCCATGTCTCCAGGTCGAGCGTAGCCCTGCGCCTTATCTGCGACGGGAAGACGCTGGTCCCCCAGGACGAGGTGGAGGTGCGGGGGGGACACCAAACGACTGCGGCCCGGGCCTTTAAAAGCCCACATTGAGCGGCTCGCCAGGAGTTTTGGGGGAAGTGGCATCCCGGAGGGGATGTCATGGTTTCCTTGACAGAAAGGGGTTTGGGGAAGCCCTTTTAAAAGGCGCAGGCCCGCCCCCTCTATGGAATACGTTTTGCCTGGGTGGGGCGGCGCGGCCAACAAGCCCCCGGGCCCCCCCTTGAAAAGGGGACAGGGCGCGCTAGGGCTCTTTGGGGGAAAAGCGGGCCGGGCAGGATCCAGGGAAATTTTCACAGCCTTCAGCACCGCCGGGGAGAGGGGGGCCTCACCGGGGTAAAAAGGGGGCCCTCAGCAGGGGGTCCCTTTAAAACCTGCACCCCACCCCAAAGGAAGCCCCTACGGGGGCTCGGGTTTACTAAAAGGGGCCGTGCTCTAGCCCCCCCCAAAGTTACTAAACCCCCAAATGTGTATTTGGCACCCCCAGCGTCAGTTCGCTGTGTCAAAGTTGGCGGGTGGAATGTCCCCTTCCCTCGCGGGCCACGCCATGCCGGTAAACTTTGCAAGAGTTTCCAAGTAACTTGTGAACGCGTGGCTCCCGGGGTGAATGAAAGGAGATAAATTTTTAAAATTTAAATAAAAATTTAAAACACGATTTGGGCTTTTAGATAGGGAACACTTATTATGTCCCCTTTTAGCCTGTAAATTTTTACAATTTTTTATGTAATGAAAAAATAGTAACTTACTCTGTAATGTTTTTTTTTTTTGTAATTTGGTAAAAAAAAAAAAAAAAAAAAAAAAAAAAAAAAAAAAAAAAAAAAAAAAAAAATTGAGAGAGAAAAAGGGAAAGAGAGGGGAGAGGAGTGGGGAGAAGAAGAGGGGAGAGGGGGAGAGAGGGGTTTGGGGGGAAAAGAGGGGGGGCGAGAGGGGAAAAGGATTTTCTTGGGGAGGAGAGAGAGGGGGAAATGAGAGAGGGGGAGAGAAGAAAAGGGGAGGGGGAGAGGGGAGAAATTTTTTTTTGGCCCTTAATTTTATAAAAAGTTTTACGGGTTAGAAAAAATGCAAAGCCTTTGCCCAGGGGTTGGGTTAATTTTTTTAGGGGCTTTGTTTATAAGAGGTCAGCAGATGTAGGGTGTATGACGGCCTAATCCCAAATTTAAATATAAAAAAACAAAAATTAAATTAATAAATTAATTTTTCCCTACTGAATTTTACTATTTAAATTTAAATTTAAATTTAAATTAAATAAGTTTAAAAAGTATTTTAAAAAAGAATATACAAAACAAGCATTCTACCATAACAGTACTCTCCCTAATAATACTGAAAAACGAGAGCAATGAAAATCACATTAATTATATAAATCACAATTTTTTAATAATAAAAAAATTTAAATTTTTAATATTTTTATTTTAAAATTTTTCTTTTATTTGCAGTTTAAATGGATTTACTTCTTTTTTCCCTTTACATCATCTGGAAAGGTTGTTCCACATTTTATTTCCCCCCGATTTGAGAACACTTTGTTGAGCAGGGGGAAGTTCTACCCCAAAGGGGAAATTTTGGGAGATTTTTTGGTTGTCCCCGTTTGTATGCTATGCGTTGTGGTCTGAAAACCACTGTAAATTTTTTGTATGTATTAAAACGCCTTATTAAAAAAAAAGTTATATTTGGAAGTCGATAAATCTTTGTAATTTAGAATTTTCAACTAACGAAAGTTTGGGGACTTGTGTGGTCATCCCGTTTACATAGGACATTATGCGAAAAAAATTTTTTTCTGATTAAAAATTTATTTAAATAATATATGTTTTTTATGCCCCCCCCCAGATAGCTGAACAGACAATAAAAGGATATGCTAATTTTAAAAAATATGTCTTAAACCTTCAATATTACAAGGGGTTTCTTTATTCTATATATTACACCTATTTTTTTTAAAAATTAAATTTATTACTTTTCTCTATGTGTTTTTTCCCATCTTAGCTTGCTATCAAAAAAAAACCCCCAAGGAATGAGCTTCTTGAAACCTTTTTAAAATAATGGTTTTTACCCAATTTTGAATTGTTGCATTGGGTGTGTGTCATGTGTGAAGGTGACAGCTTTACAGTGAGGTTTTATTGTATTAAGGGAAAAATTTTTTAAATTTTTAAACCAAAATTAGCACCCATGTTACAATTCAGTGTTCATTTTTTTCCAGACTTTTTAAAATCCCTTCCCGGTAGAAAAAGGGAAAAAGGTTTTATCAGAAAAAAAAAATTTAAAAAATTTAATTTTTTTGGTTTCCCGGGGACATAGTTAGGTCATTTGATGAAAAAATTTAAAAATAATAATTTTCCTAGGACAGATCCTTTTTGGCAAAAACCAAAAGGGTTAAGATTTTTGTACGCCCGATCCCATTTTACTATTAAAGACTGTATACTTTTTTCCTATCGCTGAAAAACCCTTTAAAAAACCATCTAAAAGATGGTCCCGAAAACGTAAATCATTAGTTTTTTTAAATTTAAAATGGAGTGAAAAAGTATAAAAAAGCTTTAGATAAATCAAAAAAAATATTTAAATTGATACATTTTACTATCTATTGCATTATATATTTTTTGGCAAAGGTGGTTTTTACTGCGATTTCATTAAAATTTTTAGGTGGGAAAACCCCATACTGATATCTGTTAAAAGAAATTTTGGGTTAAAAATAATGTTTAAATCTTTTTGCAAAAATCTTTTCAAAGACTTTTCTTATGGCGGGAAAAAACTGAAATAGGGCTGTAATTTGAAAAAATTTAACTATCACCTTTTTTTTTAAAATGGAAATACTTTTTGCAGTCTTTTAGAATTCTAAAAGCATCCCTTTTGTAAAAAGATTGTTTTTTTATGTATTCAGAAAAGGAGAATTTTCTTTGCAGGTTTTATTTTTTATGTTTCAAAAAAACATAACCAGGGCTTAACCTTATGATTAGAAAATTTTCACTATTGATTTCATGGCATGTTGTAGGGCCGAAAAAAAAATGGAAAAAAAAAGGGGAGGTTGGGGTTTAAAAAAAAAATCAAATAAATAGGAGTTTCCTCAAAAAACAGGCTAAATTTTTGGGGAACTTGCAGAAATATTTATTAAATTTATTTGCATTAGAAAGCATTGAAATAGATTTTTTCCCTTTTGACAAAAAATGAAGTTGACTAATTTTTCAACTTTTCCCTTTTTAAAACCATTTATTTTAATTTTCCCCTATTTTTTTTGGGATTCCCTGATCCTTCTCACAATGAGATTTATAATAGTTTTCTTTTGCTGTTTTTGCACAGATGTTTTAAAATATTTCGAAAATTTCTTAAAAGTAGGGGCCCTAGGGTTTTGGGTAACTTGGGATTTCAGTTTTGAATCTATTTCTTTGGGCTAATTTGGGGGGGAGAGACGTGTCACCCTTTTCTTCCCCCCAATTAGACAAAGGGGAAACTCCCCGAGAGAGAGGAGGGGAAAAGGAGAGTGAAGAGAAGGGGGGGAGAGGGGGAAAGAGGAGGAGCAAGAGAGAGAGGGGCCGGGGAAAAGGGGGAGGGAGAGGGAGGAGAGAGAGGGGGTTTTTTAAGAGGGAGAAGAAGGGGGAGGAGGGGATGGAGAGGGGAAGGGGGGAGAAAGAGGGGAAGGGGGGGAGAAGAGAGGGGAGGGGGGGGAGGAGAGGGAAGAAGGGAAAAAGAGAGAGGGGGAGAGAGGGGAAGGAAGGAGGGGGAGAAGGGGGAGAGAGAGAACGAGAGAGAGAGAAAAAGAGAGGAAAAAGGAGAGAGGAAAAGAGAGAGAGACGAGGGGAGAGAGAGAAAATGAGAGGAGAGAAGAGGTAAACAAAAGGAGCAAAAAAAAAAGGGTTAGACAAGGGGGGAAAGATAGTAGAGAAGGGGAAAGAGAAAGAGAGAGAAGAGAAATAGGGGAAAAAGGAGAGGAGGGGTTAAAGAATACCAAATTAATGGAAATTAAAGGAAAGCCGAAAAAAACAAAAAATGCCGGGGGAAAAAGAATAATAAAAAATTTCCCCCACAGGGGAAACCAAAAACCAATTTTTCCCCGGGAATTTAGAAAGAAGGAAATTTTCCCCGGGGGCAGGGAAGGGAGAACAACCAAGGAAAAGAGGGACAAAGGGAAGGAGGGGAGGAACAGATGAGGGGAGGGGGCAAAGGGGGCTTCCTCTGTGGGATTGAGGGACCAGGGGCCCGGGGAAAAAAGGAGAAAAAGGAAAAAGAGGTTTGGGAGTAGGCGCGCTTTGAAACACTTGTTTAGGAAATTAAATTTGGAAACCCCAGAAAAATAAATTTAAACTTTAAAACGTTAAAATTAAATTTTTAAAAATTTTCCTTCTTCTTTTCCTTTTCTCTTCCCTCTCTCTCTCTCTCCCCTTTCTCTCCTCTCCTCTCTCTCTCTCTCTCTTTTCTCTCCTTTTCCCCTTCTCTCTCTCTCTCTCTCTCTCTCTCTCTCTCTCTCTCTCTCTCTCTCTCTCTCTCTCTCTCTCTCTCTCTCTCTCTCTCTCTCTCTCTCTCTCTCTCTTCTCTCTCTCTCTCTCTCTCTCTCTCTCTCTCTCTCTCTCTCTCTCTCTCTCTCTCTCTCTCTCTCTCTCTCTCTCTCTCTCTCTCTCTGTCTCTCTTTCTCTTTCTCATCTATTGAAAAATTATGTCTCTCGCTCGCTCAATTACCATGAACTTCCAAACAATACAAGTAAAAACCTTGAATTAATAAAATATCGTACAAGTAACAATATTGAATAAAAAAATGTCACGTCTGAACAATCTTTGGTAAATACCTGGTGACGCTGAACACTAATTATATTGGAAAGACGACACGCTTTGACAGCTTTTCATTCTTCATCAAACACAACGCCTCCATCTTCTTATTATTCAATAAGAAATTCAGTTTTAATTCTCCATTTTTTAACCCCTTAACGCCAAGATTTTTCCTTTGCTATATGAAATCGTTTATCGTTAGCCATAAAATTTCGAAAAAGTAACTGAACATACCAAATTAGTTAGTGGATAAGGATATTAAATAGGTCATATCTATAAAATAAATATTATATTCATGAATATTGTCTAATGGTAGCCAAATTACAATGAAAATTACGTTATGGGCCTCAAAGGGTTAATCAAGTGACAATGGAATCCCTTTGTTTGTTTCAATGTTGTATGAGGTCAATGGCGTCTTGATACATTCAGTACAAAATGTGTTGTGTGACAGAGATCCCTGACATACATTTACCCTTCATTACTTTGTACGTACATATATAATGGTTGAGGTATGAAATCTTGAAACGACCCATGTATGACTTAACACAGAGGCTACATACACACTACCGCATTTACGTAATAAGAACATAAGAAGAACATAAGAAAATAAGGAAGCTACAAGAGGCTGTGAGACCTACACGAGGTAGTTCCTGTTACTTAACTCTACCTACATCCACCTCTCTTCCCTATCCATGAATTTATCCAGACTCCTTTATAACTCTTTTAAAGACCGTACTGTGATCAGAAGGGTCATGTTTTTCTTTGTCTTATATATGAGGACTTCACATGACGCAATAAATGATGACACGTGACTGTAAGAGCTCCAAGGACACCCTGGAATCAGAGTACAGGTGATGACCTACAGTGCTGGGGACGGCGCGAGGCTGCTGCTGCTGCTGCTGACTATGGCACAGGGCAACTTTCTTTCTTTCACAATCTCTTCACAATATTCTTTCTTTTCTTTCCTCTTTTCGCTGCTACTCGCTGACGACGGCACGGGGCAACTCTTTGAGAATTTTCCTATTCTTTTCTCTTTTCGCAATTCCTTAACTTTATTTTCTTTCTGTCTGTGTTCGGTGCACCGGGAGGCACAGACGCGGGGAAACGACTGCTTTTTTATATATCTGCGGAAATACGTCACTCACTTTTCCGTCACATAATTTTATTTATCAGTCATATTATTTTTCTGGGAGAATATCACGCACAAAGGTTCACAGACACCGCCATGATGGTCAAGTAGATAGCGCGCTGGCCTGCCATTCTGTGGTAGCCGGTTCGAATCCTCACCGCTTTCGGGGATTTGTCACTAACAAATTCGGGCGGTTACTGTCTCCCTTGAGCAAGGGGATGTGGGGTGTGTGGTGTGTGAGGTCCAAGCATTACCCTAAGATCGGTAATAATGAGCTCCAAGCTCGCTCCGTGTGTGTAAAACTGGCGATCGCGAGTCCGACTCGCGTGGACAAGAATATGGGTGAATAACATACGTACAATAAATTTATAGGGTGGATCCAAATTTGCATCTTTTGAATTTTTAAATGGCGAGGCATAGGTGTTTTGCTTCTGTTGACACACACATCACATGCAAATTTTAAAATTTATATTTGAATGTAAAGACGTGTCACCAAGCCATCAAAGTTTAGAAATGTTTTGTGCATGTGCGTGTACGCTTTGTACGTTAGGACACTATTCTGAGCAGGCTATGTTTTCTATATCTTTTTAATTGAGTTTTCTGTTAATTGTTCTTGCAATACTTTACTATATTCTCACAATTTACATTATATGAATATACAGAACTAATATATATCTCTCTCTACAGACCAAAGCACGAGAAATTAGCAATATGATGGCGAAGAACTTGAAAGTGAAGCATGTTACTAGAAGTGACAGTGAACATATTGTATTTGGACAACCTGAAAGACTCAAACATAACTGTTTACCCACTTATAAGGACATTATGAGACATTACTTTTATGAAACAAAGAATATCAGAGAGGAACAGAAATGTGAAAAAGAACCAGATGTGCAGATTGTTTCAGGAAGAGTAGCTCAAGTGGTGATTAGTATTTGGAATTCAGCATCTATCCCAACATTTAACTTGAAGTCAGTAACAGACATAATCTCCAGATACCATAGTGCATATAGAAACCAAATCTTAAAGATTCCAAGGAATCGAATGGATAAAAAATCAACAAAAGCCATGATACAGAGATTTTCTGATTCAAGTCTTAAATTGTTTGACATAGCAAGTTGCCAGTGTGTAGATGTAGAACATTGCCTTTGTCCACAAGAAATTAGAATTCCCAAGACAGAACGAGAGTTTCTGAAAGACCAGAGAAAGCAACGGCAAATGTATATATCTACACTGGATAAGGCAGAGACAACCAAATTACAGAGGAAGCAAGACAGAGAGCAGAAGCTTAAGACAAAAGTAGAGGTGTATGAAAACTCCAAGAAAAGGAAGTTTCAATCAACTGAAATAGAAGACATGCTTGACTCTGGAAGTGAAGAGTCAGTGGACATGGATTATGATAACCCAGGATTGAAGCCTAACCCAACAAAGTCAACACAAATGCGAACTCCTTTGAGAACTGTTGCTAGAGAGTGTGACAGATACAGCTTGTCTGATAGGGCAGCTGCAGCAGTAGCAACTGCTACCCTACAAGATATGGGCCTCATAAGCAGCACTGACAGTACCAACGTTATCAACAGGAACAAACTGAGACGAGCTAGATCCCAACGTCGTTCTGAAGCAATGGCTGAAAGTGGAAAACAAGACGAGGTTACATCTCTATATTTTCATGGTAGAAAAGATTTGACGATTACGCAAGATAAATTGAAGGATGGTGTTTATCACAGAAAGTCTGTTACAGAGGAACATATTATTATCCTTGCAGAACCAGGACAAATATTTTTGGGGCATGTGACACCCAAAGATGGAACAGCCAAAGCAGTAGCTGCATCAATTCAAATGTTTTTGAGTGACTACAATATTGACCCTGGGAAACTTCTAGCTGTGGGATGTGATGGCACAAACGTCAACACCGGCTGGAGAAATGGAACAATTAACATTTTGGAAGATCATGTAGGACATGCATTACATTGGTTTGTGTGTCTTTTGCACTGCAATGAATGCCACTGAGACACTTCTTTCAAGAACTAGATGGAGTAACTCATGGACCAAGATCATTTACGGGACCAATTGGAAAAGAGCTTCCCCACTGTCAAAATAAACCAATTGCAAATTTTCATCAAATAAGATCTGCTATGCCACAACTGGACGATGACATTGTTAAGGATCTCAGTGATGACCAGAAATACATGTATGACATTTGTTTGGCGATCAGAGATGGTCATTGCAGTACTAGTCTGGAAGCTAGGCAGCCAGGAAAGCTTTGCCATTCTAGATGGCTAACAATGGCAAATCGAGTATGCAGGCTATATATATCTACAGCTCATCCAACAGAGAGTCTTGCTAGGATAACAGAGTTTATTGTTAAGATAAATGTACCAATGTGGTTTACCATTAAGTCAAATCCTAATTTTCACAGTGGTCCACAGCACATTTTCAAGATGATTGAACTAACTAAAGAACTGCAAGACAATGAGCGGAAAATGATACATGCAGTAATTCAGAGAAATGCCTATTTTGCACACAGTGAGAATTTGCTAGCAGGAATGCTTTATGACAAGGCGCCACATATTCGAGAACTGGCATGTAGGAGGATCATGAGAGCCAGGAAGGAAGAACCCCCAAAGAAACGCACCTTCCAAGTACCAGAACTAAATTTTGAGGCAAGAGACTATATTTCAATGATTGATTGGAAAGTGGTGTATGAACCACCTCTAACCAAAGGAATGTGTGAGAGTGTATTGTTTGAAACATTCGTGACAAATGTTGCCTCGCCACCCAAATATCCATGTCACACTCAAGCCGTGGAGCGTCACATCAATCTTATGACCAAGGCTTCAAAACATGTGATTGGAAACAAAAAAAAGAGATGGGTATGTAAAGTACAGATGAATCAAGACAACTAATGCCACATATAACACAAAAGAAAGACTACAAATCCTAAGAAAACAAATGCCTACTGGATGGGAGGATGGGATGGGCATGGTTTGGGCCCATGCAGCTTACCTCCCCCTGGTGGACCTGGGTAGAGTGGGGACTTTTAAATTAGTATTTAGGCAAAAAAATTAAACATGTTTTTTTTCAAACTAAAAAATGGGCCCAAAAGGGCCTTTAAATAATTAAAGTTCACCTATAAAAGCTCCCACACAAAAATTTTTTTATAATGGAAAAAAATTTTTACTAATTTTAAAAAACAATTTGATGGTGACACGTCTAAAAAATCGAAAATAGAAATTTTAATATTTTAAAAATAAGTTTATCTCTTTAAACCATGCACCAAAATACCCCATCGTGTTTCAAGTTTTTTATAAAAAAAAAAAAATCGGGTTTTTTTCACTCCCCCCTAATTTATTTGTCGGCTTGGCTTACTTTTCTAAGAAAAAAAGGGAGGGAAATTATATATATATTATATATATAAAATTAATTTTATATAATATAAAAATATATAATATATATATATATTTTAAAATATATAAAAGAAAATTAATATTAACAGATAAAGGGATATTTTGGGGGTTCACAAGGGGAGTGGTGCCGCAAAACAGTTTAACAGAAAAAACGACATTTTTATCTCCTTGGAAAAAGTTTGATTTTTCTTGCACTACTATTCACGTCATCCCCCGGGGCCAAAACTGTGTCTTGTCTCCGGGGTCTTCGATGGAGTCACCACATTAGTGAAGGAAGGGAGGGAGGCTGGTGTCCCGTCCTCCTGTGTGGCGGGTGCGAGGCATTGTGTTACGGAAACTCCGGGCAACACGGTGTGCGTCAGGTGGCGGTGCACAGGTGTTACGTGAACAGGTGCGCCACACTACCGGTTACAACAAATAAAGTACAAGCCAAGAGTGCGAACAGCACATATACAGCAAAGCACACTTCAAGTGATCTATGTCGAGGCGAGCGAGGAGGGCGGCGAGGGATGGACGGAGGGAGGGCAGCACTAACCAGCACAGTACTCGGGGCACGTCGCCGCCAGCAGGTGCACGCGGGGCGACGCAGCGGCACGGTGACGGGAAGACTGAGCGTGGCGGCGACCCGCTGCTTGTTGTGCCGGAGAGGTTGTCGTACTGTGCCTCGGGTCTTTCGCTTCCCCTGCCTCACGTCTACCCGAGTGTTTCCTTGCAACCCAAAGTCGCCACGGCCATATCCGGACCCTCAGGCGATGCACACGTTCAGTAGCATTGGTGTTTGGTCCATCATTACTCTTGGCTTTAACATCAACTTTCATTCCCTTCCTCATTCCAACATCCTCATGCCAATATACAACATGAAAATAACCGAAGAAAACCTAATACTCTAGTAGCTCATGGTGGTGTTGTATGCAATTTATGTCCTGAACTAAACTCTTCAAGAATCCACTAATTGAAGGTCCAGGAACAATATTTGGTTGGTAACACATTTCCCACTGACGGCGAAATAGCTGAAAGGGCCACGCCCCTTATTCTGGGCCACGCCCTTTTTGAGCGAAGTACTACCATCCGCCGTGACTGTATCTACAGAACCGTTTGACCTAGGAGGTTGCCCGACCACTCAAAATGTGCGCAATGGCCACATTATGGGGGGTCAGTAATACATTTTCATATCCAAAAGTCAATGTTTTTTAAGATAATTGCCAAAAACCGATTTCAGCATGTTACTCACTACAATTATTCGTATTTGTTCCTGTTTCTGCAAGGCAATGTGAGTGAGTCATTTCTTATGTTTATCAAAAATCATCAATCAAGCAAATGGAATAGGCACAGAGAAGTTTTTCAGAACAAATCACTATCACCATTAGGTCTGACAATCAGAAACTCTCTGTCGATCTTGATATGTTCTGGAGCTCAATGTTGAACAAAATTCGGTTGCAGGAGTGTGTCTTCAAGTGGATGCTGCAGAATGTCGAGTCGGACAAGGAGATCTTCTTTGGAGGAGTATATGGGGGTGAATGCAGGAAACTGTTAGCTGGCACTGAAACACAGATCGCAGAGCTCTCAAGCAACCAAGAAGAAGCCGACGATTATTATTTTGATATATTGATATATTAATGATGGTGTTGTAAAACACGGGGTTCAATCAGTTTTGGTTGACTCACCTGACACAGATGTCTTTGTCAACCTCATCTTCCACTTCAACAAAACCTGGCAACTACAAAAGCTGTACGTGAAGCTTCGTAACCGGAAAACAAAAAAAACGTACAGTCCACCTTTGGGTTGATCAACTGGACACGGTTTGGTGCGTGTCCCCAAGCCATTCATGCTCTCAGGGGTTGTGACAGTACCATAAGGGGGGTCCAAAGCTGTCTGGCCTGAAAGCATCCATGATCTCCCCCTACTGGAAGGGTTTTGGTGAGAAGAACTGTCCCAAGATAACAAGCAAGCTAAAAAGTTCCTTGTTCGGGTTAAAAAAAGACCGACTGTGCCATTTTTCAAATACGAGGGGAGCAGTACCACACCCCCAAAAAGAACTGGTTTTAAACCACTTGTGTCTTTTTCATCAACGCTAGAGAACAATAAACGGCAATCTGAAATGAAAATGTGGTTGCAACCCCAAACTCCTGCAGAAACAAACCAGATCCACCCCGTAGGGATAAAGCAACGGATTTTGGGAAACACAAGTGATTAACCTTTTTCAGAAAAAATTTTTTTTCCTATTTTATACCCCCTGCAAGGTTTTCCCATGTTTTTTGACCGGAAAAACCCGAAAATAACAACCTTTTGAGAAAAAAGTCGGAACCCTTCCCTCATTGGACCTCAAAATATTAACCCCCGCGACAAAAAAAAGCGCCAAATTTTTTCCCTTTCCCCAGACTTTTTTCACCTGAGCTTTTTTTACAAGGGGGATAAAAACAAAAAATTTGGGTATAAAATTGAAGCTTTTAATTTTTTTTCTAAAAAAACAATCAAGTAAACATTAAAAAAAAAGACACATCATATCCAGAAAAAAGCAAAATTTTCAAAAATTTCATAAAAATTTTAAAAAATATTACAATCTTGACATCAAAAAGTGTGAAAAAGACTCTAAAAACTATTTTCAAGTGGCAGAAACTTATTGTCTATGTCAGAAGGACACTTCACAGAAATTTTTTTTCAGAGTTTGCTTCTTGAAGCTATCAAATCGCTCACGTTTATTCCAAAGTTGAAAAGGTACTGTTTTTGATGAAATCTGTGGTAATGTGTTTGCAAAATCAGTCTCTTTTGACCCCCCGCTCGCAATGTCATTCACTACTTTTACATTGCTAATTTTCCGGGGCCTTGCTGTAGTCATCACCCTTGGCCCATGTCGCCACGGGGTTGCAGAAGCCAGTCATACCAATGCCAAGGGGTCAAGCAGAAGAGACTCTCTGGACCAACTAGATCACCCAGAGTCGTCTTGACTTAACCTGGGGGAACGGGTTTCCCTCGTCTGAAGCTATCGGCTTCTCAGTGGCGGCAGTTTGGGGCGCAATGTCCTGCTTCTCTTTGTCACGAGTCTGCTCCCAAAGAGACGAAGGGCACAACCTCCTTGTCAGGTACCATTGGGGTTTTCAAGTTTTTGTAGACTCCCTGAGAAATCTCTGGATCTGCTTCTTGAACTCATCATGCCCTTCATAAACTGGATCATTTGCGGGAGCATCTGCAGCAAGGTAGTTTACTCCCAGGGGTGTAAGAACAGTCCTGGAAGGGGGTTGAGGCGTTCCAGCTTCAAAAACATTTTTTTATGTACTCCACGTCAGAAAACATAACATCTTCATAAAAAAGGGTTTCTGGCCATCCACCGGGCCTGAGGGAATGGCTCGGCGACTCCAGTGGTTTCCCGGGGAGCTGTTCAAGACGATCGTGAAGCTCACCATCTCACGGTAGTCACTCTAGGAGGCTTCCCCCCTCGGATTTCCTGTATATTTTCCTCTTTCTTCTTTTTATTCAACCATTTTCGTCTGATGGACGGGTTTGTGGGGTTTGTCTGTGTAAGATCGGGGCCAAACGTCCTTGAAGTGTTGGGCCCAAGGATTCTTGGGCTCTTGACCTTGCCAAAACCAATTCTCCCACACCAACCAGCACTTCTAGAATTGGTGTCTGCAGCCAGGTGAACACCTTCCCCGTCAACTGTTGCTCCAAAACTTGGCACTCCCCGAGTACCCATGTTGCTGGCGTTGTGTCAAACCAAGGGCATGATCACTCCCGTAACCCCATGCCTCCACAAAAACCTGATGCCTCTGCCTGGCCCGTTCCCGTTTAGCGTCTATCACTGGTCTCCCCGTAGCTTGCCTTAGGATATGCAGGTGGTTTTTTTTTCCGGGGGACAACACAGCCAATCCTGCGTGGTCCCAGGATCCTTCCAGGACATCTCTCACATTTGCTATCCCCGTGGAGAGCACATTTATGGGAGGGTCCCTCGCTAAATGTGCCATGCTCCTGGCTATTGGTATTGTCAGCATCCTTTTTCCCCCGTTGTTGAGGGTTTGGAACAAAATTGTCCAGGGCAGCTCCCCAGCCTTAATGTAGCAGAGACTAAGGCTGTCACTTGATTTTCAACAATCCCCAAAATCAGCACTGCAGATTCAAAAACCCCCAGACCTCCTGGGAAATGGAGAGTCACAGTTTTGGGATGTGAACATCCAGGGCAGGTTTTTTGGGAATCCAGTCCTCTGATTCCCCTTCACTGTCGGTTGGGGTTTAGCCCCGGTAGAACCAGCAGCATCCTTCGCTGTGTGGGAGCTGAAAAAATTTAGAAATTTTGTGCAAATTCATACTTTTCCTCTCTCGCTGCATCTTGCAGCCCTCTCTGCTTGCTGCTGGGACCGGACTCAAAAATCTTGTCATGACCAGACATGTGGGCCTTTTTCCCTTTTCTTCTATCCTGTAAACCTGATGTCCCCTTTCCCCTTTTTCTCCCTTTAACAGTCGGTTTCTCTCTATTTTTGGATGGCATTGAACTCCCATGTCGAACGGCTATCTAATTTCCCGGGCAAAAGGCATCTTTTCCCTCCAGGGTCACCTGTTCTACCTTTATTCCTTGTAGATCTCTGTGCTTTTGTGAAGGTCATGAAATGCTGCGCTGCATTTTACTTGGTCATGGTCTTGTCCGCCATCTGCCAGAATGGGTGATAGCCTCCACTGTTTCATTGGCGAGGTCTTGATGCTTAGGATTCCTGAAATTTTCTGGCAAACTCTGGAATGGGGGAAGTACTGGAAGGCCTGTCTGTTGGTGGGTTTAACTGGGAGCCACTGATGCGGGATGATGGGTAGCCGATCAGGAAAGGGTTTTTCTGTAGCAAAATCTATAGCAGTCGGCGTGACGCTTGTCTCGGGACTGCAGTGGAGATTCTGAGATGTCACTTTGCGTCCTCGGAGCTCCTTGCTTACTGCCATAGTGAAGTTATCTTGTGAAGTATCTCTGGATTTGTTAGCAGGTTTAAACAGATCTGCAACAAACTAACAGACCATTAGATGTCATGCTAAAACCATTGTGAATTTGTGACTAGAGTGAAATAAATTATATTTAGTTTAATTTTTTTGAAAATTTTCTGAAAATATCACATGAAATATTTCCATAAATGTTTCTATGCATTTTGTGTTTCAGTCAGCATCTAATTACTTGCTTTAACCTGCTTATGCCCATTTATTGGTGAAAAAATAGGCGAAAACAACATCAAAATGCTCCGAAACTGGCTTTTCAGAAAACGTGTATAGAATAAACTTCATGCTTCATGAAGAAAAAGGTTCCTGACATTTTGGTTTATAATGGTTGTAATTTTTCGACTTTTCCCGGTCAAAAAGCATTGGAAACCGTGGCAGGAGGGTATAAAATAGGAAAAATTTGTTTTCTGAACGGGTCTAACCAGTGAACTGCAGTATCGTGCGGGACCCGATGACATGCCCCCTCCATGCAAATGCCCAACATCATGTATGAGTACCAAAACGTGCATTTTGCAGAGAAGGGAAACATAAAATGTGTGACGTTTTGTGGCTGTAGTAAAGGCAAAAAGTGTAGAAATCCAAAAAATTAATTCCAAAATGGGAACAATATGCAAAAGTACAACAGGTAATAATGATAAAGTGTCTGCATATGATGTGGCCTTGGTGGTATTATACAATTGTAGTGAGTAACATGCTGAAATCGGTTTTTGGCAATTATCGTAAAAACATTGACTTTTGGATATGAAAAGGTATTACTGACCCCCCATATGTGGCCATTGCGCACATTTTGAGTGGTCGGGCAACCTACTAGGTCCAACGGTTTTTGTAGATACAGTCACGGCGGATGGTAGTACTTTCGCTCATAAAGGGCGTGGCCCCAAAAAAAAAGGGGGGTTAAACCCTTTTAGCTATTTCGCCGTCAGTGGGAAATGTATTACCAACCAAAAATTGTTCCCGGACCTTCAATTAGTGGATTCTTGAAGAGTTTCGTTCTGGGCATATTTTGCATACAACACCACCATGACTACTCTAGTAAAAAGGAACATTATGTCCATGAAGCACACGTGTGGAGTGTCCTCGATCCCGCGGGGCAAGACTTGTAGGAGGGCTGGACGAGGTTTATTCCCTGCGATACGATGCACTGTAACTCTACCATGCACGCTAGGCCCCTGTTTTGTTGCTCTTAAGGTTATGAACGGCATCACAAAGCCACTGGGGCCCCTAATGAATCCCGTCCATTCCCCACGAGTCACCCGGAGGAACCCCAACACCAAGATAAAGGATGCCAAGATACTTCACTCGCTGCACACAATTTATCATTCCTCTCTTTTCAGTTCCTTGTTCGTTCTCTTCCCCTCGGTGTTCCCGGCGGTACAAGCCCCACACAAGCGTCCCCTCAAGACACTGGTAATTAGGGATGACCAGCGGCCCGCACTCAGCCCCCTTGTTCGCCACGGCGAGGCGCAGGGAGGCACGGGACGGGACGAATATTCCCCAACTCTATGAATATGTGGTTTCCGAGTGAAGCGCTTGTGCTGTAGCTCCGAACTAACCATAGGATTTTCTAGAAATACCCTCATTGTGATTCCCCCTCAAGTTACCATATAAGTCCAGTAACTTAACCTAGCCTAACCGTAACCTAACGTAACATAACCTGACTTGTTCAAGAGTAAACGCAACATACTGTTCCAGAAAACGGGAATATGCAGACGGGACGGGCTAATAACCTGAACATTAGACTACTTACCATCAGGTTAAAGGAGGCTTTTAGTGAAATATGATACAGAATACATCTCCTCTCTCTCTCCTCCTCTCTCTCTCTCTCTCATCTCTCTCGTCTCTCCTCATCTCTCTCTCTCTCTTCTCTCTCTCTCTCTCTCTCTCTCTTCTCTCTCTCTCTCTCTCTCGTCTCTCTCTCTCCTCCTCCTCTCTTCTCTCTCTCTCTCGTCTCCTTCTCTCTCTCTCTCTCTCCTCCTCTCTCTCTCTCTCCTCTCTCTCTCTCTCTCGTCTCTCTCTCTCTCTCCTCTCCTCTCTCTC
>JACEEZ010012156.1:0-12500 GCA_016584305.1 Chionoecetes opilio | reverse complement strand
TATGTGATATAGGAGCATATCAGCTTTAGAGAGAGCAATTTGATGTTGGATTACGTTTGGTGTATTTTTGGAACGTGTGAATCTTAGTCATGACAAGTCTCATAGTTTGTATATAGGCTTAGTATGTTTGGAACAAAGATCATAAGGAGACATTTGTCCTGAGCAACAAATGTAATGTGGTGTCGTCAGGACAGAACTTGTTTGATGGTGGTAATTGAGAGAAGCCATCACGCTGATGAAACATAGGTGGTCCCAAAGGGTGTCAGTGTCAGGAATATGGAGCGTAAGTGTTGAGGTTGTACGATTGCAACGTTCTTTTCTATCAACCGTTTGCACTGAAGCGGTAAGCAAGAACATTTACCTTCCTGATATTGAACTGTTGGCACAAAGAATCAAGAACTTGATTAACAAACTCATTGCGTTATCAGACAACAGAACTTTTGGGAGTAGTGAAAGGATAAATACATGATCAAGAAATGCCCGTGGCCACTGTTTGTGCTGATGTGTTCGGCAGTGGAGCAGTATGGAAAAAACGTGAAAAATGATCAACAGACAACCATTAATATTGTTTCCACGTTCAGTAAGAGGAGTTTTCAACAATAATTCGCAAGAACTTCCCCTGGTGCTGAAGGCACAGGATATTGGAATGGGAACATGAGCTGTATATCACCTATATTTCTTGCACACCCTATGACATACTTCAAATGTAGTCATTGATATCCCTTTCTCGTGGTGAGCCAGAATATTTAAGTCTAGCTTGTGGAAGTGACTTTCCTTGCCAGGATGTGAAGCATTGGGTTGAATCATGATTATTTTAAGGAGCAGATGAACTGAGTTGGAGGACTGGACAGTTGTGGATGAGACAATCACTCAGTTTTTCATGACTTACCTGTAAGTGTGGTTTGCTTTGTACAGCAACTGTTTCTGCAGGACGTTAATTGTGAAAGAGAAGGAAACCTTAGGAAATGGCTCATAGTCATCACCCTATTCATGTTAATAGATTACCTTTGACCCTGTGTGGTCATTGCGGTGAGCAGTATAGAGATCATCGTGAGAAGCTGTCCAAATGTGGATGTTTGCGTGGTGACAGGACATGTTAAGTGGCCACAGTTGCGAAAAGATCTTCAGCTGCAACGTTGTTTGCCTTGACTGTACGCAAACTCCTCAGGCATGAAATCTTGAATTCTAAGTAACCATCGGCCATGCTTCCTGACGGTACCTTGGCCTTGAATGAGGTTGGAAGTAAGGTTTATGATTCTTAAGGACCTTGTAGGATAGCCATGAATGAGGGAACGAGCTTCTTTAAGGACAAATGACTGCAAGGTCTTCGATCTCTGTCACTGCGTAGTTCTTCTCTTCCTGTTAGTAGAACGAGACCATACGCATGGGGCTTTAGTTTACCATCGTGTTTCTTGCATGAGTACTGTCACCGAGACCAGTGTTATGCTAGCGTCAGTGTTGAAATGAAAGGTTTTAGTGTATCAGGGTACGCAAGAACAGGCGCAGAAGTGATAGCGTGCTTAAGAGCAGCGAAACGCTTTCCTGACTGTCACCATTGGAAGGGACGCTTTCTTGAAGAGTGAAGTGACGGAGACGCCATTGCGGCAAATCCTTTGATAAACTCTGGCGGTAAATAGGAGCTAATTCTTAACGACACTACGGACTGATCTACATTGACTGGAGTAGGATACTTAGTTACAGCGCTGACTTGGTGTCCCCATTTGACGTTTTGAATCCGGGCACGTTATAAGTGGCCAGAAAGGTAGTTTTGTCTTTGCGTAGGAACGCTCATATTGGAGAGTGTTAGAAGTTTCAAGCCTGCGTCCTGAAGATGAATGAAAAATTTTCTGAGTTTCTGAAGATGTTTCTGGGACTGATTTTAGACAGAAAACGATCAAGTCGTCAAGGTAGGAAAAAGTGTATTAACCCATTAAACCAGTGGAATATGAATTGATCAAGCGTTGGGAACGTTCGCGGGTGATCCAGAAAGACCAAGTTGGGCCGCCGCTGGGAATTTTTGGTACTTGCGCCCGCGCCCTGCGCCAGGCGGCGATGCCCCTGCGCCCGCGCCGCTGCGCCGCTATTTTGCCCTCAGTGCGCCCCGCGCCGCTGCGCCGCTATTAATAAAGTATGCCTATACAAAAACTGTGTGCAGTGCCAAAGTTTTCTACCTATTTAGAGCCCCCCAAAAAGTTTTAGGCTATAAAAAAAAGTCATTTTTTGTATTGAAATACAACTTATAATAGGCATCACAGCTCCCTATCTTCTCATTAATATGAACTATGCCCGTAGCTATATTAAGAGCTGGGCAGACGGCGCGTACAGCGGCGCCGGATTTTTTGTACTTGCGACCGCGCGCGTTTGCGCCCGGTTTTTTTTGAGACTTCGCGCCGGCGCCGCTGCGCCGCCGTTGTTTTTAAGGTGGCGGCCGCAGCGCAGTGGCGCAGCGGCGCAATTTGCTGGCGCACACTGCCTAGCTCTGGAAAGACTCTAGGCATACGACGTACTGGTAATGTTCCTGAGGGTGAGAAAAAGCAGTGTATTCCGGCTTTCTGCGTCAAGTTCAACTATGCCAGAAGCCGGAGCACAAAATCCAAGGTAGAAAAAAACATTGTTTTATGATCACCTAAATTCTCAAATATCCTCGGACTGGCAATGGGATAACCGATAAGGAGCAGTCAGTTTTGTTAAGGCTCGAAAATCGAACTAACGGGCGCCATTCGCACTGAAGCGTCCTGGAACCGGAGCATTGGCTATTGAACAGGAACCTCGAGTCTTCATGATTCATCAGTATGTAGCATTTCGAGACCATGGGCGATCGACAATGCATTTCTTTACTGTGGGCCATGCGATACGCTGGTATGTAGGCCGGTTGGGCGTCCTTCATAAGCGTAATCTATGATTGACGACGTTGGTTTTACCTGTGGTCTCACCAGGGAGAGACCAATACTCCTGAAGTCGGTCAGAGTTGAATTAGCCTCATCGTGATCTGGTGGTCCTGTGGTTTGCACATGAGCTTGAAGGTCAGACAAATTTGAAGGCGCCCTGAACTGAAATGGAGTTAACTGAACTCGTGGACATTTGTGGACATTTCGTCGACACGAAACGTCAGCTGGGTAAAGTAAAATGTAACAAAGACGGTGTACCAACAAGTGAGAAGTGATTGGAACTGTGGTGACGTTAACCACATAAAGGTTTGATTCTGCCATGATTTTTGAGTCTGCACAGCGCTGCAGGAACATCTAGAGCAGATGATGACCGTCTCAGGGAGAGACATATCTCGACGTTCGAAACGCCTTTTCCCCGAACGTCTACCATGGTGCAGGGTTGTGGTTAGAAAGCTCAACTTAGGAACGAGATGGACAAGCGTGACAGTGCTTAGCTTGGTCTTCTAAGATCCTTGTAAAGTGAGACTTCTAGAGTGGAGTGGTGTTATTAGACTAGAAGCTCTGTGGCTACATACGCGCCGAAAGTCTAACGTTGTTTCGTTTGGAGCGAGAAAGGCGACCAGCGGAACGACGACATGGTCTTGATGGGTGAATGTTGGTTAGGCATTGCAAGTGGAGAATAGGAATGGAGAACGACTTTATCATAGATTTGTCAGTCAGGAGTGCATGTGGCTCAAGAGCTTGGGGAAGACTCGGAGAAGTCCCCGCATGCAGAGGAGGATCTCATGTCAGTGTGAACAGAGTCAGGAAAGCTCTAGATTGTTTCAAGACTCTGGAATGAAACGTGCACCCCAATAGATTCCAGTAAGCGTGGTAAGGTCTAATCTGTTGTTGGGTTTAGAGCAGGACCTGCCAATGAGAGCGTCAGCTGGAATGGTCCTTGCGTCCTGCTATTATAGTAAGTCATAGGCTGACAGGTGGCAAGTCAGGAACCTAGTTATTTGTTAACATAACTTTACCTAGAGTTTGAGTGCGGTTCATCATTCCACAAAGTTGCAGTCAAAGGTTCTAAATGATCATTTACGATTACGCACCAGATCTGATGTTTATCAAAGCACTCTTTAGTCCATGATATTCCGAAGACCCTGTATCCATAAACAAGTGAAGTAGTGCTTGTTTGACTTCAGCTTGTAAAATCTCCCAAATTTGGGGCCTCCCAAGTGTATTAGAAATGGTATCTCAAGGGAGTGAAGGTTCATCTGTGTGATCTGGTTTCGTGTTTGCTTGGAGGAGTGCACGTCGCGTGGTATCATTGAGGGGTATACTGGTTGTGAGTGGCGAGGAGATTGTGGTCCTTCAACGACCGTTCAGAGTTGTTTTGTTGCTGTGAATTCGGAGGAGCGTTTTTGTTCCCTGCGCGACATTCGAAGTGTCGTGACCTCATTGACCATGGTGACACAAATCGTGGAACATACTGCTGGTTTGGAAATGACGTTTGTCGTGTAAGCATGCGCTCGATCGTGTGGCTTGTTTTTGCGTATAGCTATACTAGGCAGTGAGTGATTAACACTGTACCTGTCGTGAATGTGAAGATGAGCGTTGTCTTTGGCTATTGTTTGAGGGTGAACGAGTGTTTGAGTTAAAGGAGGCTAGAATTGCTTCGTGTTTTGGGTGTGTTTATGTGTTGTGTAATACAGCGTCAGAATAGAAGAATGTGCAATTGTTTGAAAACACTAGTGACGAGAGTCCTCAAATTGGAAGCAAACTGCAGTTAAGTGTCTGTTGAGCAGTGAAAGTGGTTTAATCAAGACGCCTGTTTTTGCTGTGGGAAGGGTGTATGAGAAACATATAATGTATTCGCCACAAGGTTTACCGACAGCTTGTAGACTCATTTTCCCATCTTCATCACCCTTCTGAGATTCCAGCTGTCTCTACACTACAAGTCTAATTTGAGTTTAGAAGATTGTTGCAAAAAGCTGACTGAACTGGACTAGGGTGTTCCTTGCTTTTGTGAGTGTTTGCAAGTCTATAAGAGTGAGCAAGATACCGGATTTTTCTGATAGCCACTGAATATTTAATTGAATGTGGTCTTAAATTCGTCATATGTCTTCATTGTGAGCAATAATTCACTCTGCGGTATGTCGCTGCAAGGCAGTTAGACAAGTCACAGCGGGACTTTAATTTGAGCGATTTTGATTGCAATCGTTAGTGTTGTTACACGCGGCTATTTCGTCGTCAACGTCTTTCAGTAGTATGGTACTGTGACTATTGTTGCCTGTGACTTTGGCAAGGAAGGAACGCTCGGGTACAGAGTGACTGAAGTTGGCGCTGGTGGTGGCATGATGACAGGTGAATATGTGAAAGAAGAAAGGAATAAAAATATCCGAGTACACAACAGTTATGGCAAATAATGATAATAATAATAATAATATAATATCTTAGATAGAGTACGTAGATATGGAAAACACGCGAGAGAACGTAAATAAAAGTGAAATAACACAGTGTAGGTTGGAGAGTGTTAGTGTATCACTTATGGAACAAAGCATATGTGTGAGTGTGGAGCGTCAGTTTATCACTTATGTAACACAAGAAAAAAGAAAAGGACTAAATAAAAGAGCCGTTACGCTCACAAAGTACACATACCGTAACTCACCGGAAACGCATAAAGTCCAAAGGGCAGGAGTATCAGACACGGACAGACGCTGTAACAGTCACACAGCGTTGCGGGTATAACAGGTCAGGATCCCTAGGGAGGTCAAGTTCTTATCAGCAAACAGTCATAAATTAATAAAATAACAAGGTGGAAACACACCACAGTATCACAAAAGGTATGGCACTACAAAAAATTGAAACCAGAAAATGAATATGCACTCAAAAGTAAGTCACAACTCAACTGGGTATAGCAAGCATATGTAGACACAAGCTATAGAGAGCACAGGAATAAAATAATGATATGGTACTTAACGAATGTTTGAAGACTTGGTGGAGGATATGGAAACTGCACCAGCAGCGTGAGGAAGCAGGAGGCGGTGTAGCAGGCGGTGGAGTAGGTGGATGAAACGTTGGTGGAGCTTGGCGCCGGGGATGCCGTGGAAGGAGATCTCGTAGACACGTGGAGGAGATGAATCGAAGCGGCGCGGCGTGGGAAGCGGAGACGAGATGGACTTTACCTTGCTGCCTGCGTGTGGATGAAAGTGAAAGTGATGTAGAATTCAGCTTCTGTGGTGATTGAGGAATCGCGTATGTGGATGCGAAGTGCGGCCTGGTGGGAATGCCGTGTGGATGTGGTGAAGGAGGCGGTGTAGCAAGCGGTGGAGGTGGCTTGGGTGGTAGGTGGCGGCGAGGGCGGCAGCTTGAAGTCGTGTAGGAAGATCAGGCGACGCGGAGTCACACGTGGAAGGCGGCTGTTGAAGGTGGAAGTTGGATGTAGCGGCGCGGGAGGTCTGTGGCGGCTGCTGGATGATGAAGCCTGGAGGAACGATGTGGCGGCGCGGAAGTCAAGAAGTGATTAACCTGTTACCAGATACCGACGCTGTCACCATGTGTAAAGTGATTAACCTGTTACCAGATCCCACCGCTGTCAACATGTGTAAAGTGATTTGGTATGTCACTTTTAGGGTGAGCAGAAACAGGTAACTCTGCTTTGATAGTCGTTTATTAACTCTGGGTAAAGGTAACAGGTAACACATGGTGTAAGGTGACTCGCGGACTGGTGAGTTGCTCCTGCCGTGGTTGGATGTGACTTGGTGACTTGAAGACTGGTGAGTTGCTAGTACAGATGTCTGTGTCTAAGTGTCCCGTCTCTACAAGAGACGTCCTTATAAAGGGCCACGATACTCAGGCAAAGGTGACCTGACGCCTGCATACCAGAGGACATCTGGCGTAGGCTGAGGTCGAGTTTAAAGGATTAGTGTATTGCCTAGGGATGAATGGATTAGGATTAGCCAGGTGTACCAGGTCCCAACATCAACCATACAGAACACAGAACACAGAACACAGAACACATATTTGAACACTAATAATAATAATACTAATACTAACCTACACCTGCCTGCGCCACCACGGGCGAGGGCCAACCATCACAGCCCTCGGGTGAACCACCAGGGTCTGTCATCCGAGCCCTGGGTCACTGGCTACAGGCGCTATAGACATAGATGTAGAATATATATATATATATATAATATATATTATATATATATATATATATATATATATAGTTATATATATATAATATATATATATATATATATATATATATATATATGTATGTACATAGATAGATAGATAGATAGATAGATAGGGAGAGAGATTCTGAGGGCAGTCAAATCTTTTTAATCGCACATCCTTCAAAAAAATATGCAGCAAAACAAATACGCATCCAGCTTGCCTATTTATTTTTACAAGCTTTTGGGTAAATTGGGATACTTGCCCTCCCCTACCCTTTACTTCCTCTCCTCACCCTGCATTCATGTCCCCCCTCCCACAACGCGGCAGCTGCTGCGTTTGATGCCCTTTCGAGGGGGAGGAGGAGGAGGAGGAGGAGGAGATGAAAGTGAGTCAGGCGTCGTGTGGTGGAAATTAAGAGACAGACTCACGGGTCGCACATCTGGTTTTCACGAATCAGAAATAACTCCCTTTCCTCCTTCTCATCTTGCGCTCTTTCCTCCTTTCCCTCCTCCTCCTTCTCTTCGTCCTTCTTGTCCTCTATATCCCTCCTTCCTCTTCTCGCTCGTCCTTTTCCTTGTCTTCCTCCTTTTCCTCTGTAACCCTCCACTCTCCTACTCTGACCCAAAGGGGTTTTATCAGGTTTATAAAACAAAGACAAGGGAATTAGTTGGGCCGTTAAGGTCAGGACAGGGTGAGGTCTTAAATACGGATGAGGATATGTGTAGGAGTCTAAATGATTATTTCTTAAGTGTTTTTACGGAGGAGGATACACAGACGATACCTGATAGTGAACAGATGTTCAAAGGAGGCGATGAGGAGAAACTCAAAGATATTGTGATAACTAGGGAAATGGTGGAGGAGGGTATAGAAAAAATGAAAACATAAATCGCCAGGACCAGATGAAGCGTTATCCAGGGGTATTAAAGGAATGCAAGGAGGTTGGTAGTGAGTCGTTAGTGCACATTTGTTAGGAAATCGGTTGAGATAGGCGATGTGCCATTATTTTGGAGGAAAGGAAATGTTGTCCCTATATTTAAGAAGGGAGACAGGGGACTAAAGTCAAATTATCGCCGTAAGTCTAACATCAGTGGTGGTAATTATGTGAATCTATTATTGCAAAAAAACATTAGAGAGCACTTAGATAAACATAGTTTGATCAATGATTCACAACATGGATTCACCAAGGGTAGGTCATGTCTCACCAATTTATTGAGTTTTTATAGGAAAGTCTATGAGACGGCAGATAATGAAAAGGTTTATGATATAAATATCTGGACTTTAGTAGGCTTTTGACAAGTACCACACAGCGCCCTTTTAAAAAAGGTTGGGCCAGGTATAGAGGGAAGGTTCTTCTTTGGATCAAGTTGGGCTAAGAAATAGGAACAAAGGGTTCCAATTAATGGCCCAAAATCTGAATAGGACTGGTGAAAAGTGGAGTTCCAAAAAGGGTCTTTTTTTGGGCCCTTACTTTTTTTTTATTTACATAAACGACTTGGTAGGGGGTTTAGGTATATCAGCAATTTTGTGGATAACTAAGTTGGAAATTTTTATGGATCACGTGTACGTAAAAATTTGAGGAGACTTAGAAAAAATTAACGAGGGGCAGTCAGTGGCAGAGGAAATTTAATATTGATAAATGTAGCGTTAAATTTTGTTAAAAAAAACCCTGGTAAAGATACCCATAACAAGTATCGCTGAAAAAGGGAGAAGGTGAAAAAGTCTTGGAGTGGGGTGAGCCAACCTCCGACCTAGGAAACAATGTATTTAGGGCCCGAAAAAGAGCAAAAGAGTATTGGATTCTTTACCAGGAGTGTTAAAAGTAGAATGCGGAATTATTTTAAAGCTTTTTTTTTGGCTCTAGTCAGGCCTCACCTAACTATGCAGTTTATTTTGGTCTCCATATTACAGGATGGATAAGTGTGTTAGAAAAAAGTGAGAGAAGGATGACCAAAAAATGCAAGGGGTGCGTATCTTTAGTTATGAAGGAGATTGAAGTTTAAAATTCCCTCACTCAGAGCCCGCAGAGTAAGGGGCGATCTGTAAAAGTTTTTAAGTGGAAAAAGGGGTTTTAATAAAGGAGAGGTAAAAATTTCTTACGGCTTTTAACCAGGGTAAAACAAAGTAAGGATTCAGCTGGAAAGTGTAGATTTAAAAAAGGAAAAAAGGGAAAAACGGGTTCAAAAATGGGTGGTGAAGAATGGAATGGTTTTCCCAGTAGACAGGTAGTTAGTGGATATTGGGGAGCTTTAGGGGAGGGGAAGGGGGGGGGGGGGGGGGGGGGGGGGGGGGGGAGGGGGGGGGGGGGGGCCTCTTGTAGCTTCCTTTTTTCTTATGTTCTTATTTTTCATTTTCTATTTCTCCTCCTCCTTTTTTCCTTAATAATTTCCTTTCTCTCTCTCTCCTTATTTCCCTCCGCCCCCTTTCCTCCCCCCCCCCTCCTTGTCTTCCTCTCACCCAAAATTTTCCTCCCTAGCCATTGTCTCTCTTCCTTTCTTCCTCCACCACTCTTTCCCTCTTCTCTCTTCTCCCCTCCTCGCTACCCGGGTTTAAAAATCTCTCCCCTCCTCCTCCCTCCCGGGTTTTTAAAAACAAAGGGTGTGCATCGAGGGTGTGAGCAGGTGATGTGGGTTAAGCTCTTAGGTTTAAAGTTCACCTCACCTCCCCTGGGTCCCCCTTGAGACCAGCTGAAGGGGAAAGGGGAGGGGGTGAGTGGCTGTTGAGGATCCTGCACAAGATTTAAAGGGCTTAGTTCATGTTTTTTTTATTTATTTTTTTTAATTATTGTGTTAGTTTTTTTTTTTCTTCCTTATCTTTTTACGTGTATACGGGGATGTTTAAATTAAGGAAAACTGTGTGTTTTGAAATTGAGTCTTATCTAAGTTATCTTCTGTCATATGGAGGTCTGATTATCATGTATTCCCAGTGTGAACGAAATATGGACATGGTTATGGAATCTATTGGGAAAGGTGTTTTGAAGTCCAATCTAATCACAAGTAATTACCTTTGGACTGTAGATTAAATTAAATTTCCTGCCTCTTAAAGCCCCTACATTGTGCAAATTCAGTCTTTTAGGAGTGACTATAAATCCTGTATTTTGCCAGGCGCCGTACGTGCTTTCTTCATCTGCTATTTATTATGCATTCTCTTATCCGGAAAGAACCGTGTATACGGATTCCAATTTTAATCCAAGAATGATTGTGAATTCCCTCATGTTGCGAGATCATTGGGTTTGCATTCTTAATAAATGGAGATGAACTGGGTGCTACTATAGCGTGCGGTCTACCGGGACATTTGGGCACTATAGCTTGCGTCTACCGGGACATTTTACACTATAGCGTGCGGTCTTACATCTCTTACTCGCTACTTACACTCTACACTCCTACACTTCAGGCTGCAACTTACTATTGCTATATGATTTTCCTCTATTATACAGTAGAGTATTATAGAAAATTTAACTTTAGTAAGTAATTTATTAAGCACAGGCTGATTATTCCCCCCCCCTGTCCCCTTTTTTTTCTTGCCTAACACTACCACATGGATACAAGGCTCTGCTTCTTGTAGTGTTCCAGAAGATTTCTTTCACGTAAAACTTAACCGCTGTTTATTCTGTCAAGTGACACTTCTGTGGAATTTTTTCAACAGCATAGTAGAGGGTTAAGTGTGTCAGACTGATGTTTTCGGCTTGAATTTTAAGAGGATACTGAGACATTACTTCGTTGATTCCTATTTTATAAGGTTCAGTAGGGTCCCGGTACTCAGGTCAGGGAAGGTCAGGTCAGGTTAGCTGTTTGGGCTTGTTAGAATGCACATTAAAGCTATGGGGTAGTCAGGTCAGGTCAGATCAGGCGGGATCTTTGTAGACCGCACGTTTTGGGGAAACGTAGACTGCAGGCCCCCATGTAGACCGCACGCTATTTGTAGCCCCGATGAAATATTTGTGTATTCCGGATTATTGGATGTCCGTGTTTATGTCTCTCTCTTATTATCTCCCCTCCCTTCCTTCCTCTTCCATTTCATCCCTCATTCCCGCCTCTTTTTTCTTTCCTTTTCTTCTTCCTTTCCTTTTTTCCGTTTTTTCCTTCATTTTCTTCCTTCCTTAACTTCCTCCATTTTTTTCTTTAAATTTTCTTCCTTGTCTTCCTTTCTTCCTTCCTTCATTCCTCCCTCCCTCCCTACCTCCCTCCCTCCCTCCCCCTCTTTCCCACTAATATTAGATGGGTCTCTCTATGCGTCTAAGAACAAAATCCCCAATATCTTTCTTCAAATGTGAGAAACAAGAATAAAAAGTACCCAATTGAATCAACTTTTCAGTGCTTTGGACAATAGGGAGAAGGAAAGGAGGGAAAGGGTTGACTGAAGGGAGGATAAAGGAGGGAATAAAAAGGGTAGAAGAGATATTAAAGGGGGCAAAGATAAGAAAAATATTATGGTAGAAGAGAAGTTGACTTTTGGAAGAGAGAGAAGAGAGAGAGGAAGAGAGAAGAGAGAGAGAGAGAGAGAGAGGAGAGAGAAGAGAGAGAGGAGAGAGAGAAGAGAAGAGGAGAGAGAGAGAGAGAGGAGAGAGAGAGAGAGAGAGAGAGAGAGAGAGAGAGAGAGAGAGAAAGGAGAGAGAGAGAGAGAGAGAGAGAGAGAGAGAGAAGGGAGAAAAGAAAAAATAAGAGAGAGAGAAAAGAAACACAAAAAAAAACCACCACACGAAGCCCGTTTTTCCCGTTCAATTTCCCGAGTCCTTCGCGTCCTTTTCCTTCTTCTATTCCTCCTCCTTGCCCTCTTCCTCTTCCTCTTCCTTGTTATCTTCCTCGTCCTCGTGAGCAAAACATTATGTCCTCTCACTCCTCCTTGCCCCCATTATCTTCCTTGTCCTCGTAAGCCCATTGTGTCGTCCTTATCTTTTTCTTCCTTGCCCTCGTTGTCTTCCTTCTCTTCATCTTCCTTCGTTTGGCAAACTGAGGCACAAAAGGAATGAAATTTCTCCGGTTTTTTATTATTTATTGTGTTCCTTTGTTTCTCCCCATATTTGTTTCCTCCAAGTGACCACCCCAAACCTCCTCCGTTTTTTTCCTCTTTTTTGGTGGTATGACACAGGTTTATAACATTAGTAGGTGATAGTTTCGTAATTTGATAAGAAGAACTTTAATTAAAAGATGAAAGATTACTTATGAAACTCGAACCCTTAGTTTAGGTGAACTAATTCGAATTAGTAACCATATGTTATATATTTGTATAACCTATGTCGAAATTAGTAACCATACTTATCTTCTTACCAGTGTTTTATGTTTGAATTTGTAATGAAAATTCTGGGGAAACGACTCGGATGACTTTGTGTGTGTCATTCACCCATGGTCTTGTCCACGCGAGTCAGACTCGTGATCGCCAGTTTCATCCTCCCTATGCGAGCTTGGGGCTCATTACTACTACCGACTTGCGTAAAGCTGGCCTCATAAC
>JACEEZ010012155.1:17500-32500 GCA_016584305.1 Chionoecetes opilio | reverse complement strand
TCCCAGTGCCCTTAGTGAAGACCTGCGAGCCTTAGTAAGTCAACTCTTTTAATAAGGGCCCTTGGAATGCCCTTCACACCGTACAGTTACAAGACGCAGAGAGAGAGAGAGAGAGAGAGAGAGAGAGAGAGAGAGAGAGAGAGAGAGAGAGAGAGAGAGAGAGAGAGAGAGAGAGAGAGAGAGAGAGAGAGAGAGAGAGAGATAATGAATGTTGCAGCACAAGACAAAGTGATTGATCGGCGCATGTCTCTCTCACCGGCAGCAGATGTTCAGACCTACCTTGGCAGCCCCTCCTTCCTTCCCCCCTCTCTTCCTTCCTTCCTTCCTTCCTTCCTCTCATTATCCTTTTGCTTCGTTCTTTCCTTTTCTCGTTTTTTTCGTTTATCGCCTCCCTTTCCTCCTCTTTATTTGCTTTGTTTTATTTCTCCTTCCCTTCCTCCTCCTCCTCTCTCCTTCAACTGTGCTGTGCTTTGACCTCCAACACGTAGACACTATAGTGGTAGAAAGTAGTCACACAGGCAGCCTCGTTTGGACTATTAAGGCTGTTGCTGTCTGTTCATCCTTTGTATTCCTTTGTATTCCTTCCTTCCTTCCTTCCTTCCATTGCTTTGGGCTACGATTTTAATTTAGTCATATAATTTTTTACCATCATTTTTAACCATCATATTCTTGGAGTTTCTTTTTTCTACACTTCTATGCTCGATGTTTTTCCTCCTCCTCCTCCTCCTCCTCCTCCTCCTCACTATCATTATCATCATCATCATCACCATCATTATCACCATCATCATCACCATCATCACCATCACCATCATCACCATCATCACCATCATCACTTTCTATCTCACTGTCACTCATTATTTCCAGCGGGACTCATAATTACCTGTGGTTTTTGGTAACTTTTTTGAGGTGCATCTTTTTTTCTCTTCTTATTTAACCCTTGAGGCCCCTACGAGCGTCATTCCATTGTTAATTTGGCCACCATAGACAATTTTAACGAATATAAGCAATACTTTATAGATATGACCTGTTTATTATCTTTGTCCACTAGCTAATTTGATATATAAAGTTACTTTTCGTAATTTCATGGCTACCAACAGACGATTCTATATAGCCAAGGAAAGGTCTGGGCGTGAAGGGGGTAAGGCGTTGCGCGTCATCCTGATTATTGCCTTTTTTTCTTCTTGAATACAACGATTCCTTTCCATTATAAATCGCATGTCTACAATTTCTAGTAGGTGTTTTATTTTTTGGTCTTTATTTCTGCGACATTATTATTTTCACCAAAACGTAGCTATCTTTTTTTCTATTTATTTTGTTTACTGATCTCGTGTACAAAATAGCAATCACTGCATTATGAACACTTCCCCATCACGACAAACACACGACGGTTGTTTATTTGGTCATTCAATACTTGGAAAAACGCGTCGTGTGGTGTGTATCAGATGCCTTGGGAAAAACCGCGCTGTAGTGTGTGTGTGTGTGTTATCGGGGAGCGTCAATATTACTAGTATACTATATATACTCCTATACTTACTATAGTTCAGACAGCACACTCAAGTCGGCTTAGTGACGAATTCCTTTGGAACATTCAAAAAACAACTATTATTCATACGTGTTTCTTTCATTACTGCTTCGCTATAGTATTCGAGAAGCTAATGAAAGCTGTAACATATTAGGTTCTTATATACCCTGAGAATTGCAATTGCCACGCTATTGCTAAGTAAGGAAGGAAATGGTAGGCAAGCCAACACACACAATGACCTGAACTGAATATTTCCCGTAATGGTCTGAAGTCATGGGTAAAAATATACCGTCAGACTCGACCTGAGAGAGAGAGAGAGAGAGGAGAAGAGAGGAGAGAGAGAGAGAGACAGGGAGAGAGAGAGATGAGAGAGAGCAGGAGAGAAGAGAGAGAGATTGAGAGAGAGAGAGAGAGAGAGAGAGGAGAGAGAGGAGATGAGAGAGAGAGAGAGAGAGAGAGAGAGAGAGAGAGAGGAGAGAGAGAGAGAGAAAAAAGGAGGGGAAGAGAGGATAGAAGGACAGAGAGAAGAGAGGGAGGCGAAGGGACCACCACAACGACACAACCACACGCACACACAAAACACAAGCACACACCACAACCACACACACACACACACCACACACACCACACACCACACACACACACCACCCACACACCCCACAACACACACACCTCACACACAACACACCACAACACTACACACACACTCACACACAACACACACACCACACAACACAGCACACACACAACACAAACACACAACACACACACAATACACAAAACAACACACACACACACAAGCACACACACACAACACAACAACACACACACACAACAACACACACAACACACAACAAAACACACAACACACACACACACACACACAACAACACAGGACACACACAACACACACACACACAACACACACACACACACAGACACACACACAAACACACACACACACCACAACACACACACACACTACACACACAACACACCCACACCACACGCACACACACACCACAACACACCACACACACACACACACACACACACACACACACACACACACACACCACACACACACACACACACACACACACACACACACACACACACACACACACACACACACACACACACACACACACACACACACACACACACACACACACACACACACACACACACACACACACACACACACACACACACACACACACACACACACCACACTACACACACACACACACACACACACACCACACACACACACACACACACACACACACACACACCGAGCTATAAAATAATAAAGTTGCCATACAGTTGGTATCACACCGCCATGACAACCCACTCAGCGAATGACCGAATGCCCTGAGCCAGACCTAGGCAGGTGCGTGAGTCTTAATGGAAGGCTAGGACATCGTAGCGGTGTTTTGTGTTCAGATGAGCGTCAGTGTTGGAGGGGGATGTGAATATGGTAAATAAAGGTAGGAAGAGGAAGAATAATTTATTATAAGAAGTAATAACTGAGGGAAAGCAGGGAGTGATAGATACAGGAGGAATCGAAGAAGAAAAAGAACCGATATCAATAATAATGGACGATATAAGTGAAACAGAAAGAAAGGAATGAGAGAAATGATAAAAGTGGGAAATAGAAAAAAATTGAGATAGAAATAGAATAGAAATCAACAAAACAAAGCTAGAGAACATTCACTACACTTCTACACTTCTATACATTTGCTTTACAAGAGGGGAGGGAATACTTAAGTAATAAATAGTTTAATTAACAGTTCATACAGGAGACCTTCCCGTCGCTGCGGTCTCATGTCACGTGGTAGTCAAGGTTAAGACTAAAAAATAATAAATAAATAAATAAAAAGAACATTGACCTTCACCTGTATCTGACATTCCATTCCATTTTCTTCCATAACTTTTTCTTTTAAACCACAAAATTTTACGTGTCTGTTCTCTCTTCCTTCCTCCTTTAAAGTCCTCCTCCTCCTCCTCCTCCTCCTCCTCCTCCTCCTCCTCCTCCTCCTCCTCCTCCTCCTCCTCTTCCTCTTCCTCTTCCTCTTCCTCTTCCTCTTCCTCCTCCTCCTCCTCCTCCTCCTGGATTGGCGATTGGCTTTCAAATCGTAAACAACGGGTAGTAATGAATGGCGAGGCATCTGATTGGTTACATGTCACTAGTGGGGTGCCTCAGGGCTCGGTCTTGGGTCCACATCTTTTCTGATATATATCAACGATCTGGACTGCGGACTTGTATCTAAATATCAAATTTGCAGACGACACCAAATTAGGCGTAAAGCATATACTAGAGAAAACTGCGAACTCATACAAAGTGACCTCGACAAACTATCAGACTGGAGTGATAAATGGCTATTAAAATTCAATTCCGATAAATGTAAAGTAATGCATATAGGCAACGATAACCTCAAATATAACTATCGAATGCAAAATAATTCGTTAACTGAAGTACAGCAGGAAAAGGATTTAGGTGTCATCATCAGTAATGATCTTAAAACCAGTCCGCATTGCCTAGCTGCCAGTAAAAAGGCGAATATGATGTTGGGCTTTATTAAACGCAATTTTGAACCAAAACTCCGAAAGTAATGACACAATTATACACGTCCTTGCTTAGGCCACACTTGGAATATGCCGTTCAATTCTGGTCGCCCTGTTTCGTAAAGACCAAGCAAAATTGGAATCAGTGCAAAGAAGAACAACCAAACAAATTCCATCTCTGCGAAATTCATCTTATGAAGAGAGACTGCGGAAACTTAATATGTTTCCTTAAAGGATCGTAGAATCCGTGGGGACTTGATAGAAACCTTTAAGATCCTAAAGGATTTGATGTCATTAATCAAGAGAACCTATTCGAGCTTTCAACTCAAGTGACAACAAGAAATAATGGTTTAAAACTAAACGGTAAACGTGCATCACTATCTCCGTAAAAATTATTTCAATGTAGAGTCGTTGATCGATGGAACAAGTTACCAGCAAATGTTGTCGAAGCCAGCACAATAACTACATTTAAAAACAGGCTTGACGCGCATTGTAAAGTAAATGGGTATTGATAGTGCCCTGCGAATTCATATTTAGTCCCCCGGATCGATTAGTTGTAGTGGTAGTTGTAGTTAGTATATTTCATACCCTATTTTTCTGCACTACGAAACTTCCGTGTTCCTATCTTCTTTTAAGGACATGGTATCATTTTCCAACTGTTTTCTTACAAGTAGTTGATAGTTAGTAGTATGTAGTTCAGCAGATACCCTCGTCATGGACCAATAGGTCTCCTGGTGTCTGTTATTCCTATGTATTCCTATGTATTCCTCCTCCTCCTCCTCCTCCTCCTCCTCCTCCTCTTATTAAAAAACGTTGCCCTTTTACGTTGTGTTTTTTAAATAGTTGTAATTATCCACAAATTTGTAGGTGGTCATAAAATAAGTGAGGTATTAATGAACAAAGTCTCTGTTATTTTCTATTCTCTATTTGGCCATTTTATATATATCGATAATACGTCTCCTACGCTACGAGTCACGAACATGTATCGGAAATATATACTTGGTAATTATAACAGCAGAAGTAGCAGTAGTGGTAGTAGTATTAGTAGTGGTGTTAGTAGTAGTAGTAGTAATAGTAGTAGTAGTAGTAGTAGTAGTGGTAGTAATAGTAGTAGTGGTAGTGGTAGTAGTAGTAGTAGCAGTAGTGGTAGTAGTAGTAGTAGCAGTAGTGGTAGTAGTAGTAGTAACAGTAGTGGTAGTAGAAGTAGTAGTAGTAGCAGTAGTAGTAGTGGTAGTCTTAATATTAGTAGTGGTGGTAGTAGTAGTAGTGCTAGTAAAAGTACCAGTAGTAGTAGAAGTGGTAATTGCAGTGGTAGTAGTAGTAATAGTAGTAGTAGTAGTAGTACAGGTTCACAATCTTTTATCCGAATTTCTGAAAACCGAAAAGCTCCGAAAACCGAACATTTTTTCCAATTTCATTTGTGCAGATTTTTTTTTACTTTGAAGACTGTGAAAATGTCAAAAAGAGCTGCAAATATTCCTATGGATAATAGTGAGAAGCAGAAAAGGAAGCGCCTGTCATTATCGATAGCACAGAAAGTACTTAAGGCAATATTTATGTTAGATGATTAAACCAATATGCTTGCAGTATTTTATCCATATGTTATCACTTATCAGGGGCAGGGCAACAACAAGTAGTGGGGCAAGGGGCGGCAGGGCAGGTGTAAACAACAGGTAGTGGGGCAAGGGGCGGCAGGGCAGGTGTAAACAACAGGTAGTGGGGCAAGGGGCGGCAGGGCAGGTGTAAACAACAGGTAGTGGGGCAAGGGGCGGCAGGGCAGGTGTAAACAACAGGTAGTGGGGCAAGGCGCGGCAGGGCAGGTGTAAACAACAGGTAGTGGGGCAAGGCGCGGCAGGGCAGGTGTAAACAACAGGTAGTGGGGCAAGGGGCGGCAGGGCAGGTGTAAACAACAGGTAGTGGGGCAAGGGGCGGCAGGGCAGGTGTAAACATCAGGTAGTGGGGCAAGGGGCGGCAGGGCAGGTGTAAACAACAGGTAGTGGGGCAAGGGGCGGCAGGGCAGGTGTAAACATCAGGTAGTGGGGCAAGGGGCGGCAGGGCAGGTGTAAACATCAGGTAGTGGGGCAAGGGGCGGCAGGGCAGGTGTAAACAACAGGTAGTGGGGCAAGGCGCGGCAGGGCAGGTGTAAACAACAGGTAGTGGGGCAAGGGGCGGCGGGGCATCATTTAGCTGGGACACCTAAGGCCATGTAGTCCTGCTAGGGTGACAAGAGAGCGCTACCACCTTCACCGAGTAACTGCCGGGATTGAGGCGCAAACTCGCGACCTTGTGGCCACGAGCCGGACGCAACATCTACAAAACTGAGCGCACCGTTCCCTTGTAATGTTTTATCTAAAAAGCGTTAAAAATCTCCGCTAAAAAATCTTCCATCCGAAAAATTCCGAAATCCAAAAGTGTCCTGGTCCCAAGGTTTTTCGATAAGAGATTGTGAACCTGTAGTAGTAGTAGTGGGTTATTAGTGTAGTAGTAAAAATTAGTAGTAGTAGTTAGTAGAAAGTATTTATAGATAGTAGTTGTAGTAGTAAAAAGTATAGTATTAGTAGTAGTATGTAAGTAGTGGTAGTATAGAATAAAGGAGAGAGAGAGAGAGAGGGGGAGAAAGAGAGAGAGGAGAGGAGAGAGGAGGAGAAGAGAGAGAGGAGAGAAAAGAGAGGGAGAAGAGAGAGAAGACGGGTAATTGGGCCCAGACATAAACTACGTCACGGTTTGTTTTACATCGGTCCCATTGGGGGATAAGTCGGGGGGGGCCCGGGGGGGACCTACGAAGGGAAAACTACGGCGATGGAAGAATTTCGAGTTATTTTGCGGAAATTGATATTCCAGGTGCTATATTACTGTGCTCTTTTTCTCGCTGACAACACTAAAGAAAGACCTGAGGTAATGGCTGATGTTGCAGATGCTTCTAAACCAAAAAAACAGAGTCATAACAGAGCCTTGTAAAAAGGTAAGCAAGGGTTAGGTACGTTATGTGTCCCTACCATTTTGCTTACTTCTTAATGAGACTGGCTGTGACTGTTTTCCTGGTTTAGAAGCCTTTGCTCATCAACCATCACCTCAGGTCTTCTCTATGTTTGTCAGCGAGCAGGAAATATAGCACTGGAATATCAATTTCGCCAAACAACGTGAATTTTTTTCATCGTCGTAGTCTTATCTTTGTAGGTTGTACATATTCATGGTTATGATAGTATTAAAATACCTTATTAATTGAGTTCCTTTTGTTGCCTTTCCTCATAATAAGTAGTGGTACATCATATTTTTAAGTGTTACTTGACGAGCCAATGAATACTCTTGAGTTTTACACCAACATCACCAACCTTTGCTTTGATTTATCTTATTATTTCCATCCATAACAATTTGCATAACCACTGTGACATTCCCCATCCTTGCCTCATGGTACCTGGTACTGTCGTCTACCGATATTTTTTCCCTACACAATTCGGGAAACTCGCCGACGGTGATGGTTAGGTTAGATTTTGCTTTGATTTATCTTTTTACTCCATCCATAAACAAGTTGCAAAACCACGTGACATTACCCATCCCTTGCCTCATGGTCCCCTGGTACTCTCGTCTACCGAAATGCTCGTCCCTACAAAAATTTGGGAAAAACTCGCCGAGGTAATGGCTAGGTTAGGTTACCGTTGGTTAGGTAAAGGTCAGTTAGGTTGGGTTTGTTCATAATCACAGGTAAAGCTTATTAGTTAATATATAAAAATATTATACATACATACTCCACTCCATACCCCACTCTTTAACCCTTCAATACATCCCCATTCCCTCCCAGTCTACTCTGTCATAGGCTTGGGTATTAGTCCAGATGAACACCGAACTCACTTTGGTGGACGAAACAACTTTTTTCTGGTGTGTTTTTATGTGTTTTGAATGAATCGCTAACCGTTTTCTGTCGCAATTTTTATATTTTTTTATTATTATATGTATTTTTTTTAGGCAAAGGTTAGTTTTTTTTTTTTTTTTTTTTTTTTTAGTTAGGTAAAGGTTAGGTTAGGTATAGATTAGGTATGGTTAGGTTAGGTTAGGTTTAGGTTCAATTTTTTTTTTTTTCATTTTGCAAAAAAAAAAAAAAAAAAAAAATATTGCGCCCAGAAAGGGTTAGCAGATTCATTCAAACACACCAAAAAAAAATATTTTCGTCCACCAAGTGAGTTCGGTGTTCACTGGATATTTATCTATGCTTTCTTTTAAATCCATGAATACATGCATACATCTTCTTGTATTTTGCTAACATTGTCTTAATTATCATTCGCATATCAAAGATCTGATTTTACACAACCTTTCCCAGTTCTAAATCTGCCTTGCTCCTAAACAAATTCCCTTCCCCATTTTTTGATTTTTTGTACTCTTCCAATTATGATTTACCATACAGTTTGCCTCATCACTGTGGAGCACATGATGACTCAATGAAGCTAAATATAAGCCAACCTGGTTATTGCGACATTGCCAATTAGCTAATCACAGCCCTGGAATTATACCACATTTACCACGCTTAGGAACCAGCTTGGGTTTACCTAACGGTAACCTAACATAACCTTTTTACCGTCGGCGAGTTTTCCCGTTTTTGTGTGGGGGCGAGCAATTCGGAAAGACGAGAGTACCAGTACCTGAGGCAAGGATGGGTAATGTCACTGTGGTTATGCAACTTGTTTATGGATGGAGTAATAAGAATAAATCAAAGCAAAATCTAACCAAACCATAACCGTCGACGATTTTTTCCCGATTGTGTAGGGATAAAAATATCGGTAGACGACAGTACCAGGTACCATGAGGTAAGGATGGAAATGTCCCCGTGGTTATGCAACTTGTTTATGGATGGAGTGGTTACCGGTCATTTCGCCCACACTCAATTCGCCCACAAGACATTTCGCCCACATGTAAGAGTCAATTCGCCCACTCTAAAGTCAATTCGCCCACACGATCCATGTCCGGAGTCATGTAACTATATCTTCCTCTGGCAGAAATGGAATGAACCAGTACCAGTAACCTTGGGCGAAATGAGGGTAATTCTAGTGTTTGCCCATACTCTCCCACTTCCCCCAAACAAGTTTGGGCCTGTGGGAATGGGGAAAATTTTCGGGGGGGGAACAAATTATGCGTCGGAAACACTTATTAAAGAGTTGTGTAGGGGGGGGGGTAAAAATTCCAATCTAGGGTAATTTTTCCTTATATCTAGAGAAAATTGCCTAACCAAAAAACCAAACCTAACCCAAAAATTAACCTACCCTACCCGGGGCTTGACCCACCGATAACCTAACCTAACCAATCTAACCAAAAGCTAACCTAACCCTAAACCAAATCTAACCTATGCAAACCCTACCAAATCTAACCTAACTTAACCTAACCTAAACTACCCAAATCTAACCTACCCTAACCTAACCTAAACAAATCTAACCTAACCTCCTAGCGGGGGTTGGGGGGGTTCTCGACACACTAAAACAAATAAAACCTAACCTACTAGCTCCTAGACTCCATAGTGTGGCGAAATGACTCCATAGTGTGGGCGAATTGACACGTGGGCGAATTGACACGGGGGCGAATTACACGTGGGCGAATTGACACGTGGGCGAATTGACACTGGGCGAAATGACTCCATGGTGTGGCGAAGATACAGGGGGATGCATAGAAAGAGGCACAGTGGGGACGGGCTTTAAAGCACAAGCCGTCCACCCAAACGTGAACAGGAGAGGGATTAACTTGTGGGCGCAGGTTGGCTGACGTACCTTCCTTTCTTTGGCTTTGGATTAATAGACACTATAAAGACACTTAAAGACACTAATAGACACTTTAAAAATCTATTGATCTTGCGTCCACCCTCAACACAGCACGTGACGCGGAAGCCAAATCCACTTTCGTCGAGTTACTACGCCGTAACGCCATGATCGACCCCGGTAAAAATTTAGTTTGACTGTTGCAAGATTCGCAGATTTAGTATTTTTTTTTTTTTGCTTGATATGTGATGCTTTCCCTACCGTAGATAACAGTGAAGTCGCCAGTTCTACGTTTCTTTGTTATGTACCGACGTGTGGTGGCGTTAATACTTACATTTCTACTCCATGATTTTTAGGAAAGTTAGAAAGGGGGTATCTGCAAGTTCTGTGTCATTTTGTGTCTTCATCTGTGTCATATTAGGGCTATAATGAACAAATTACAAAATAAAACAGAGTGGCGACCTCACTATACCTACTACAGTAAAGTCGCAGCTAGTATTTTAACTCAACAGTTGAGTCGCCACTCTGGGGGAAATTTAGGGAAATTAGAGGTAAAGTAAAACAAGTCTCTATATATATTAGCTGCGGAAGATGCTTGGATATATAAAATTCCCCCTGCCAACGTGAAAACAAATTCTATTTAAATTTGAAAGATCTGGCAAGTTTTGTGTCCTGTCGCCCCGAAAGGTGATCAGTAGGGCCCGGATAGTTATGCATATGCATATTTCATATGCAAATGCAAAATTTTGCGTGATTTCTATGATAAGTGCATATTTTCCCAATAACTGCATATAAATGCATATTTTGGTAAAATATTCATCTGAGCACAAGTGGTACTGGGAGGTGAGGTGAGGTGGGGGTGGGGGTTTTGGTTAGGTGAGGTGGGGGGTGAGGTGAGGCGATGCTGCAACGTACTATTGGAAAAACTTCGACGTCATTGAAGCTGTTTTTGCGACATTCGACCCCTGAGGAGGCTCAGGCATTCAGGAAAGCAAGATCTTACTTGAAAATGAAGGAATGAAGGAAAGCTTGCTCTTTATTGCAACGAATTTTGCGTGCATCTCATCAAAAATTACTAAAATTTACATATTATAGATTAGATTACATATTTATTTTTTTGAAGCAAATTTCACATATATATGTTAAATACATTATGTATATTGTTTAAAAAACATTAACATTAGTTTCTATTAACTTTTGTTTCCGTATAACCTGCATTCTTGGGTTTATAAGTGACATTTTTTTAGTGCATATAATGGGTATTTGTCCTGTTTTTAGGGCATATTTGTCCAATTTTTAGTGCATATTTGCATGCATATTTCATGCTTTTTAGTGCATAACTATCCGGGCCCTAGTGTCACTGCTGTCTGTCGTCGTGCGAAGAAAAACGTGAGAAGCAAAATGCGCAACAGTTTATACTTGCAGATACAAAGCATAAAACAAAGCTGAAACAGGGTAGATTATACAGTCATTATATAAACTCTGTGTAAAATCTTCAGTGGCACAAAAAAAATCAGTAGTGATGCTATAATTCGTAATATTTGGCGCCTGGCGACTTCACTGCAGGTGGCGACTTCACTGTTTATCTACGGAATGAGATAGTTTTTTTTCCTGTGCAACCTAAGTGTTTTTTGCAATTCGAATAAGTGATGACAAATTTCTAATAATACACTTCTTAGACATTTTTGACGGGGGAAAAAAAAAACGCTCCAGTTGTTAAAAACATCAAATATAACCTAATCAAACCCTTAAACTAACCTACTCTAACGTTCTAACCTAACCCCCAAAATAACCTAACCTAACCATGATTTTTTGTTTGTTTGCACATTTCATTGTTACTTTCGCACTCGTTGTGACCTGTAGAAACAAAAGAAAGGTAAAAAATACTTTTAATCCAGACCCAGTCATGTTCTAAATTTGCCTCGACGACAACTGCGGCAGACAGATGACTACCGTGGATGTACGTTTGCGTGGGTGAAAGACGTGTTATAGAGACGGATGAATGGTATGCGTTTTGGCAGGGCTGAAAATGGGTGAATATAATGAAGTGATAATGTGACAACCAGAATTTAGAGATTTGTGGAACTGAATGCTAATATTGCGTGGGGGTGATATTGGATTGGGTTGATTTATTTAATGCCAAAAGGTGGAAATGTGCCCGACATTAGAGGTCACATGGCACTATGGCAAAGCATAAAAAAAGTGAAGAGGTTATAGAGAAAGAGTGAAACGGGAGGGGAGTGCACCCTGATTGGGTTATGATTTTTATTACTCGAAAATATTAATGAATTCTTGTATTGAGCAGTAATGTATTAAGTGTAGGAATATGATTGGAATGAGATTATGGGTTTTCGTGCCCAGGTGGTGGTGATTGCGCAGTGTATACCAAGGTTGCCCCCTCCCGGGTGGCAAGGTTGGTAGAGACGTGAGTTCGCATGTGCAGCGTCCCTGTGCATTCGGTCAGCGTTCGAGTCCGCCTAGTTCGTGCGACGTGGCGGCGCTTTGTATAGTCAATAACCCTTTTAGTTGGTACTTGCAAAGTGTCTAGATAGGATGAAAATCTTTTCTGTATACCAAGGTTTACAGCGCAGTATTTGTGCGTGCGGGGAATACATGATAGAGTGTGTGGCAACTGCATCCCGTGCGTGGTGACTGAATGAATAATACAAGCCCAGGTGTGCCGGGAAACCCTAAATGGACCCATTTACTCTACTTGAGGTAACGATAGATTGGAAATCTTCAAGACTCATATAGTAAGCAGTGATGCTGAATTTTCGATGTGAACAGTATTTTTGATGATGCAGCCATTTTAAGTGGAGGAAAATTTTGTGCGCCCTAAAACGACCGGCGCCATGCTGTGACGTCAACAACATAGGGTTGTCAAACGGCCGGGGCGGGGCCGCTCCACAGTAACATTAACTTGCATTACCCCTACTACCGCAAGATGGCCAAAAATCCTCCTTCAAGTTTTGTGGTAGGTTTTTACTGTTTGTGAATATATAAGTTGTAGTTTTATAAGGAAGAAGTGATTAGACAGGGACAAGTGACCCATGACAACAGGCAAGTGATGACTTTAGGCATCGCAACTCCTTACAAAGAGCTCAAATGAAACCCACAATGACATGTAGCCTACAGCTAGACCGATATACGAAATCATAGAAAAAACAGTAGAATGAGAGCGCCTTCCACCTGCACACACAAAACCTAAGAAGTAAGCAAGTGGTTTGGGGCACATTACTACCTACCCGTTGCTTACCTTTTGACGAGGCTCTGTTATGACTCTGTTTTCTTGGTTTAGAAGCCTCTGCACATCACCATTACCTCAGGTCTTCTCTTTTGTGTTGTCAGCGAGAACAGAGCACAGTAATATAGCACCTGGATATCAATTTCGCGCAAAATAACTCGAAATTTTTCCATCGCCGTAGTTTTCCCTTCATAGGTCCACCGCGGCGACCCCGACTTATCCCCCCAATGCACCGATGTAAACAAAACCCTGACGTAGTTATGGGTAGGGTCCATTAAATAGTTTGCTCATCGAGGGACCACCACCACCACCACCACCACCACCACACTAAATACTACTACTCTTTCTTTCTACTACTACCACTACTACTACTACTACTACTACTACCACCACTACTACCACTACCATCACCACAAACCTAGTACTACCCACCCTCTCTCTCTCTCTCTCTCTCTCTCTCTCTCTCTCTCCTAATCCCCTATAAGTTCCGCAATCCCCTGTATAAGGTATCGATCCTATCTTAGCCCTAATCCGCGCCGCCAGGGAAAACCCCGGTGCCGCATAAGACCTTGAAATCCCGGGACCAGAACACTGCCACCTGTGTTTACCTTCCCCGAACCCTTGTACGCCCGGAGATTGAGTACGCTATTTTGGGTTGACTACGCTTTTGTTTTTACTCTAAAGTAATCGTCCAGAACCCATTTTTTCTTTGCATAATTATGTTGAATGTTCATTCAAAATACCTAATCCACAAAAAATCATTCATTTCCACGCCTTATTTCCCTAAAACATGACTTTTTTCAAAAAGTGCGGGAAAAACAACAGCCCCATTCCAGCGTGGGGGAAACTTGCTGGTTGGGCGTCACGGCAGGAACCTCCCAGCCGGGGGTAATACAAATACGCGTAAACTCAGAAAAAAATAATAGTACTTTAAGAATTTTGGGTTTTCTAATATATCTTTTTTGCGATATGGCATATACTTGCATCCTTTATGGGTGCAGCAAGAAAGCTGTGCCTTTCCACAGAGGGTTAGCACCCATTTCCGACCTATTCGGCCACGATATATGTGTGCAGCGCCGGGGAGAGGCGCGCAGCGAAGACAATCTGCTTCACACCGCCTGCCTCTCCCCGGCGCTCCACACATATATCGTGGCCGAATAGGTCACGTTATTTTTTAGTGGTCAAACTTATTACACTATTACTTTAATCTTACCTTTTTTTAACTCTACCTTTTCTAATCGTAATTTGTTTTTCTTAGCCTTTTTAACTTTAGCCGTAACTTTTATTTTACTCAGAGGTCAAACCAAACTAATTACTCTAAAAAGTATTGTTTTGAGAATTTTCATAGTCATCCCTCAAAGGTTTTTTTTTATCGTCCGTTTTAAAATAGCGAATGTAAAGGCGTTTTCTGCGGGGATCCTGACTGCAACCGAAAATTTTTCGGTTGCTCAAATTTCGATCCCTGCGCAACCATCCAGGGAAGATGATTGGCCCGACCCGCAATCATTTGTTGTTGTTGTTGTGACCGTTTGCAACCGAAAATTTTCCGATTGCAACCAAAAATCCCCCGCAGAAAACGCCTTTAGATTGACATTTTTTTGTTTGCCCTTGGCCAGTCCCGTGTGATGAAAAAAAAAAAAAAAAAAAAAAGCTCGATAACAGTCACGTAATATATTGAAATCGAAAACACATTCTCGAAATATCTCGGCATCTTGCGTTTAAGGATCACACGAAAAAAGATGTATCAACCTTCTGGTTTTTTTCCCACGACTGCCATCTGACGCGGATGAACACAAAGGAAGGAAAGGAAAGAGAGGAAGGAAGGAAGGAAGAGGGAGAGGAAGGAAGGAAGGAGGGTACGAAAGGAAGGAAGGAAGGAAGGAAGGAAGGAAGGAGGGTAGGAAGGAAGGAAGGAAGGAAGGAAG
>JACEEZ010012155.1:0-12500 GCA_016584305.1 Chionoecetes opilio | reverse complement strand
GCAGGGAAGGGCAAGATGTTTGCAGCTTTTATCGATCTTTCCAAGGCATTTGATAGAGTGAATCATTGTAAGCTTGGAAAAATATTATTAGATAGAGATATTTCACCTGACCTTGTGTTACTTTTAATGCATTATTTGAGAAATCAGTCAGCTAGAGTAAGATGGGGAACGCTACCGGTAATTACTGTTATATCAATCAAGGTGTCAGGCAAGGAGGCATATTGTCGCCATTTCTTTTCAAACTTTATATTGATGAAATTATAACTTCTATATCTTTAAAGGACATTGGTTGTAAATATGGATTTATGAGAGTCAATTTAATGGCTTATGCTGATGATCTAATTGTTCTTGCAGATACTTCAGAGACTTTAGGTAAATTATATGCTGAGATTAAGGAAAAGTTAGAAACATTGAATTTATTAATTAATCAAGTAAAGACGAAATGCTGTATATTTTCAAAGGATAGAAGGAAAAATGAAAGCAATATTATTGATCTGTGTGGAGATAGAATAGCACTGGTGGATAATTACAAGTATTTAGGTTACTGTATCCAGAAAAATCTGAGTGATGAGGAAGATATAGATTTAAGGTTAACTAGTTTTTACGCAAAATTCAATTATATATATAGAAATTTCAAGAATGTTTCCAGTCAGACTCTCATGTTCCTATTCAATTCATTTTGCTTGCCAGAGTATGGTCTGACCTTATGGCAGACTCTTAGAATGAAAAATAAATCTTGCTATAAGACATTCCAGACAGCTTACCACAATGCCCTAAAAAAAGTGTTTGCTCTGCCACGATACCACAGTAACCACAGCTAAACAGACATGTAATTTGTTGTTCCAACATTATAATGCATATGTACAGGCAAGATATTTTAAGAGACTTTTGGCCATCAATAACTCCCTCATTAAATGGTGTTTGCCCTTTTTAAAGAACGGATAGACACTGCCTTCAATATTATTATTATTTAGGGATTTTTATAACATAAATTTGATAGAATATGACCTGCAAACCATTAAAGCTAGAATTACGTGGGTACAAAATCATGAACCTGGCCGTCTGAACCACTATGCACCAAACATTTAAGATTATATAACTGCAGGTAGCTGCTTGTATGTTGAATTTTAGATAATGTGTGAATTATTTTAATTTTGAATGATTGTTTTAATCTTTTTAGATGGAATTGAAGTCCTTTGAGCTTCATATTTTATTTTGTCATTATATAATGTACAATAAAATTTGAGTTATTAATAAGTTTTCCTTGCATAATATTATATTATGCATCGATTGAATCTGTATACTAGTATATACGAAATAAAGGAATGATGATGATGATGACTACTACTGCTACTGCTACTGCTACTGCTGCTACTACTACTACTACTACTACTACTACTACTACTACTACTACGTATTACTACTACTACTACTACTACTACTACTACTACTACTACTACTACTACTACTACTACTGCTACTACTACTACTGCTACTACTACTACTACTACTTACTACTACTACTACTACGTATTACTATACTACTACTACTACTATACTACTACTACTACTACTACTACTACTACTGCACTACTACTACTGCTAACTAATACTACTACTTACTACACTACTAAACTACTACTACTACTACTACTACTACTACTACTACTACTACTACTACTACTGCTACTACTACTACTACTGCTACTACTACTACTACTGCTACTACTACTACTACTACTACTACTACTACTACTACTACTACTACTACAACACTGCATGGTGGCAGTGATGCATTGAGTGCGTGTATTCAAGCATCAAGACAAACGCCAGTCCATCATTACACATAACGGCACTACATAGACGTGCCCTCTATTATAACGCAGGGATAATAATTACTATGTTCTCCGTGACGCCTAACAGAGCAGAGAGGATACATTTATAAGATCAGAACCCTTTTAGAACTCTTTATCAACACCGAGAACCAAGAAATATATACGTAGGCTCCAACACCAAACCAAATATGAAGCTAAAAAGTTCCAATACGATTACTGTTTAGGCTGTAAAATTGCCTCAAACCTTAAAGCCGGCCACACACACACCGGCCGCCTCATGGAAATATACAGTCGGGCCTCCGTGGTGCAGTAGCTAGCGTGCCTGGCTACTAATCTGCGGGCCCTGGTTCGATCCCGGGCCAGGGCAAGTCGGTGACCAGCCTAACCAGCTGTTCTTCCTTCCTTTCGGGGTTGATAAATGGGTACCTGGGGTAACCTGGGGAAGGTAACTGTGGTAACCCGGGAATCACACCAGCCCTGTGTCCCGGGGTAACGGGTCCTCACCCACCACAGGCTCTAAGGGCTAATGCCACGGAGATGAGCACCGCATGCCACGCGCAGCTTAGCGTATGCTCCCATCTTTACTTCTTACTGCCAACGTGGTGACAACATGAGTCCGTTGTCCCACAATGACTGGTTGGCGATGGCCGCATGTGCAGTGTGTGGTGTGAAAATCATGAATATGAAGAGCAAAAAAAAGAAAAGTGTTTGGATGAAGAACTGGCTGAAGAAAAAAGATAAATTTTCCCATACATCTCTCTTGCATGAGCTGCCATTATAATCAAGTGACTGGTACAATTATTTAAAGTAATCGTCCAGACCATTTCATCATTCCTGATTTAATGCAATCAAAGCATAGCCATTAACGAGTATATCAACAACACGTCGTCACTTTTTGTATCCAGTCAGCCGTTTTTAAATAATCCGCAATCAAAATCTGCAAATTCCCCGAGTTTTCAAAACGCTCTCAAGGTTTGCAGACGATGCGCTCAGGCTCGGTGACGTAGCATCAGGGAGGCTCATCTTCCCGCGCTGATCAGAGAGGCACGTAAACACAGATATAAATATAGTACTTGAAGATATTTGGGTGTTTCTGATAGATTTTTTTTGCTATATGCCACATGCATGCATCCTTTATGGGTGCAGCAAGACAGCTGTGCCTTTCGAGAAAAGTTTGCACACGGAAAGGAGTGGCGTGTGTAGGGTGATGCACACCTATAGTGTGTTGGGGCGAGCAGTTGTGTTGAGAAACGGCGCCCCCCCGTAAGACAGTGACTCAGTCCAACACCATACCAGACCAGGTGGCCCTGTTAGACAGGGACGCCAGGACTGGCAGCAGCGGTGGACCACCACGACTGTGAGGCTTTGCCTCTTAACAAGACCAAGTATACCAGTTGTGGAGTGGGCGTGCCCTGTGGTGAGAGACCCTGTGGTGGTGTGGCTGTCACACTTTCTGCCTTCCCGCCCGCATATTTTCCAACTCTATGCTGTAGTTAATGCTAGTATGTGGTTTCCGAGTAATGACGTTTGACTGTAGCTCCAAAACTAACCATAGGATTTTCTCGAAAGTACCTACATTGTGATTCCCACACACACATGGTTTAACCTTATTTACCAATCCATGTTTTGGAGAAGTGCCAGGTCCTCCTGCTGAACCTCAGGCTCTGCTAACACCTGTTCATCCACCTCGTACTCGGGCTCAAACATAGGATCCCATGACAATCTGAGGTTCGTTTTCCTCATAGTATACGCGACCAGCGTCATTTCTTTCGGTGTCAGATTGAGCATCGTTCTCTAGATCTGTCACAGCGACAGATTCACTGTCTGACACCGAAGTACAATCGCTCATCATAACATTTGCCGACAGGTGTCAGACAGAGTGTCTGCGGGCGTCCCTGTTCTGACGTCATCAATAACAGTCGTAGCCCTGTTGGAGGGAAGATTTTTTTTTTCGCGCGCTTTTTACAAAAGTCGTGTTTTTACGGAAATAAGGCCAGGAAATCAATTATTTTTGGTGGATTAGGTGTTTTGAATGTACATTCAACATAATTCGGCAAAAAAAATTGGGTCTGGACGAGTACTTTAAGATAAAACATTATTATATATATATATTTATTTATTATGCATATTTATTATTATATTATTATATTTATTATTATATTATTATATTTTTCATATATGTATTATTATATCTTATATATACAATATTTAGTGGTACAATTATTTATTATATGGTCGAGCGAGGGACGGACCGTGCCGGAAGGCACCCACACACAGGCAGGCGGCAGGCCGCGCCGGACGAAATTTTCAAGCGCCGACTGATTTTCATCCGGCCGCTGCGACAGGCCCCGCCGGATGAGAAACACCCCACACACACACCGGCCGCCTCTAGCCACGCCCCTTTTCGTCGGCAAGATAGGCCGCGCCTGCGTGTGTGTGGCCGGCTTTAAAATATCACTTAAATCTCTTCTAACGTAATTGACGTGGTTGTATAAGAAGGTTAGAAATGTATAGATAAGGACGTTCCAAGACCACACTTATCAAGATGTTAAGTTCCAATACGATGACTGTTTAGGCTGTAAAATTGTATTAAACCTTTACCCTATCACTTAATTCCTTACTAACTCCATTGACGTGCTTGCAGAAGGTTAAAAATATAGGTAAAGAGGAATTATAAATATAATTACGAGGATTTGCTTTGCTTTTATAAGAGTTTGGATATGCTCGCTGGACGAAGAGTGGACCGCGTGACTCGTGAGGCTGTAGGTGTGCCGGGAGGAGCTGTGCCGGCGGGTGGATGCGGGAGGCTGTGTAATCGTGGCCACCGGTTCTCTCTCGGTGGTCACGGTGTAATCCCCTTATGTCTGGTGCATCAAGTGACTTCCCTCACCCTTGCAGGTGCTGTGTGTGCCCGGCGCTGTGGTGACCTGGACGCGAGGGTTGTCAGACGTCCTTCCCTTGGTGTTACGTGAGTGTTGCCTATTTATTACTAATATTACTCCTGTTACTGTCTCCATTTGCGTTTTGTTATTGGTGGCTGGCTGGGTGCATTCTGGTAAATATGCAGCAATGGCTACTCCCGATTGACCAACACTCTCCTGACATAACTCCCCAGAACATCCTTGTGTATTTTTAGTTTCCGCCAGCTTTTTGTAGGGGTAAGCAAGGCTAAGGGAGGGAATGAAGTTATCCCTTTCGCTCGTCCGCGTCCCTCCGGGTGGGGTTGACAGATTCTGTGACGTATCGTATCGCCTCCCGGGCCAGGTCAAATTTGAGGGATACAGGTCCCAGACTTGGGGGTTTTCCCTAATTTTTTTTTTTCCCTTTTTTCGGGGGGNCCCCCTTTTAAAATCAAAAACCGAGAAACCAAAAATAATACGTAGGCTCCAACAAAAAAACCAAAAATATGAAGAAAAAAGTTCCAAACGATTACTGTTTAGGCTGAAAAAATTGCCTCAAACCCTTTAAAAAGCCGGCCCAAAACCACACCGGCCCCCTCATGGAAAATATACGTGGGCCTCCGGGTGCAGGGGCTAGGGGCCTGGTTTAAAATCGGGGCCCGGTTCGATCCCGGGCCGGGGCAACGGTGACCAGCCTAACCAGCTGTTTTTCCCTTTCCCTTTGGGGGTTTGATAAATGGGTTCCCTGGGAAACCTGGGGAAGGAAACGGGGGAACCCGGGATACATAGCCCTGTGCCCCGGGTAAGGGGGTTCCCCCCACCCACCCAGGCTCTAAGGGCTAATGCCACGGAGATGAGCACCGTTGCCACGCGCAGCTTACGTATGCTCCCATCTTTTTTTCTCCCCCAACGTGGTGACAACATGAGCCCGTTGCCCCCAAAAAGATGGTTGGCGATGGCCGCATGTGCAGGCTGGTGTGAAAATCAGAATATAAAAGCAAAAAAAGAAAAGTTTTGGTAAAGAACTGGCTGAAGAAAAAAGAAAATTTTTTCCCATACATTCTCTTGCATGAGCTGCCATTATAATAAAGTGACTGGTAAATTATTTAAAGATAAACATTATTATATAATTTTTTTTTTATGCATTTTATTTTTATATTATTAATTTATATTATATTATTATATTTTCATATATGTATTTTATATTTTATATTTTTACAATATTTAGTGGTAAAATATTTATTATATGGTCGAGCGGGGGAAAAGGCCGTGCCGGAAGGCACCCAAAACACGGGCCCGGGCGGCAGGCCCGGCCGACGGAATTTTTTAAGCGCCGACATTTTCATCCGGCCCTGCGACAGGCCCCCCCGGATGAGAAACACCCCACACACCCGGCCGTTAGCCACCCCCCCTTTTCGTCGGCAAAAGGCCGCGCCTGCGTGTTGGGGGCCGGCAAAAAATATCACTTAAATCTTTCTAACGTAATTGGTGGTTGTTAAGAAGGTTAAAATGTATGGGTAAGGATTTCCCAAAAACCAACTTATCAAGATTTTAATTTCCAATACGATGACTTTTTTGGCTAAAAAAATTGTATTAACCTTTCCCCTATCATTAATCCTTATAACCCCATTGACGTGTTTGAGAAGGAAAAAAATATAGGTAAAGAGGAATTATAAATAATTACGAGGTTTTGCTTTGCTTTTAAAAGATTTTTGGATTTTGCTCGCTGGAGGGAAGAGGGGAAAACCGCGGACCGTGAGGTGTAGGGTGTGTCGGGGGGGTTTGGCCGGCGGGGGTGGGGAGGTGGTAATCGTGGCCACCCGGTTCTCTTGGGTTGGTAGGGTGTAATCCCCTTTTCTGGGATCAAGTGTCTTCCCCACCCTTGCAGGTGTGTTGGCCCGGGCGCTGTGGGACCTGGACGCGAGGGTTGCAACGCCCTTCCCCTTTGGTGTTACGTGAGGTTGATTCTAAAATTACTCCTGTTCTTCTCCATTTTTCGTTTTGTTATTGGGGTGGGGGGTGCATTCTGGTAAAAAATTTCAGAAAGGGTACTCCCCATTGACCAAACTCCCTACATAAATCCCCAGAACCTCCCTTTTGGCTTTTTTTAGTTTCCGCCAGTGTTGAGGGGTAAAACAAGGTAAGGGAGGGGAAAGAAGTTAACTCTTTGCTCGTCCGCGCCCTCCGGGTGGGTGACAGATTTTGTGAAAGTTCGTATTTCCCCCCGGGCCAGGCAGTAAGGGAACGGGTTCCCAGGGTTGGGGGTTTTTTCCCCTAATTTTTTTTTTTTCCCCATTTTTGGGAGGAATTTTGTTTTTTTGGGGGGGACGGAGGGAATTTTTTGGGGGTTTGATTTTAGAAAATTTCAGAAAAAAACGGCTTTTTGGTAGGGTGTGGTGGGCCGGGCAGATTTTACCCTAGGCCGGGCCAGGCAACCCTGGGTATTTCCGGATTATCTCTTTGTGACCTGACATGACGGTGAGAAGTAAGGTTTAGTGGACGGGAGAAGCAGGTGGACATGGGAGGGGGGGGAGTAGGCCGGTGGGGGATTTTAGGAGAGGGGGGGAAATTTTTTATGGGGGAGAGCATGGGTCTGGGGGCGGCTGGGCGGTGGCCTGGGGTAGGGGGGAGGAGGGTCGAGTGGGGTCAGGGGTGGGGGAGAGGGAGAGGGGGAAAGGGGAGGAGGGTTGGGGAGGGGGAGGCGGAGTTGGGATTTGGAAAGGGAACCGTGAGGCCTGCGTGAGGAAGGGGGGAATGATCACGAAAAAGAGAAATGAGAAAGGAAAGGGGAAGGGGGGAGAAAAATTTAAAAAGCAGGTATACCCCTCGTCTACCAAAATAATATAATTCCCCCTCCCAAACCAGTAGACGGCCATGGAGCCATAGCTTTCCGTAATGCCAAAGGGCCATGTCTGCAAATTTCGGTAAAAGGAGTACAAATCATGATGTCCAAGCAAAAAATTTTGCCTTTTTCGTCCGCAGACGGAGGAGAGCCTTAATTTCAATTAAAAGGCAATTTTTACATAGTAGTTTTTTGCTGAAAGGGGAAAGTGAAAATATAAATACAAAAAATAGTGTGTTTATTCCTTTTTAAATAACTTTACGAAAACAAAGTAAATTTTCAAAATTTTATTTAGGGTTTTTTTGGGGGAAATTTTTCAAGGTTTGGGGGTATTTTGGGGGTATTTCCATTTTTTTGGAGGGAGAGCTGGGGAACAATAGGCAATTTTTGGGGAGGAAAACCTAAGAAGCCGGCTTTTGCGCTTGCTTTTTGTTAAGCGAGGCATTTAAAAAGCCCCGGGTTTTTTACGGATGGGCCCCGCTAGGCAAGCCCTAAGAAGCCGGGAAGAAGGAGAGCCGGGTCGCTTCTCATGGTTCTTACGGTTCTTGCCGTGCTCAAAATAACAAAAAAATAGGCGGGAAGGGGAGAGCTTTGACACATTTTTTTAAAATTAACGTGCCCCGAAACACGTTACAGGCAAAATCGAGCACTAGTTTTCCCTGAGAACACTTACAAATAATAATAGTTGTAAAATATGAAAATGATAAAAAAACCATACTCCGACTGTTTTTGACGTGGATAATTTAAGCTTTTGAATTTAAATATTTTTACTTTGTAAAAGTTTTCCCTGGGAAACTAGTGCTCGATGTGCCTGTAACGTGTATCAGGGCAGCAGTTAACCTGTAAAACCAGTGAAATAAGAGGATGAATGGAGGTTTACAGGATTTCGCGCCTTGACAATATTTCGCAAAACAGCGGACGGGCGGAATTTAGTAATAGAGTGAATTCGTCGTAGAAATAATGTAATTACAGATAACAGGACACAAAAAAAAACAACAGTTTGTAATTCAAAAACCATGGACTTATTACCTTAAGACCACGTATAAGAATATATACAAGGTACCGTAGATAACGTACTATATAGTCGCCAGTCAATTGCCACTGCACTAATGTCGCCAGGCAAAAATAAAATTACGAATTTTAGCATCCCCACAGACTTTTATGTGCCACTGAAGACATGTAGGGTGATGTAACATAATATAAAACTACTGTGGATGCGTCTTCAGTGGCACATACAAATCAGTAGTGATCTAAAAATTCGTAATATTTTAGTACCTGGCGACATTAGTGCAGTGGCAAGTGGGCTGGCGACTATAGTGTTTTCTACGGTAGAGCAGCTGATAGGTATAATTGTGGAAATGACTAGCATTGCGTTTAATTCAGTATGTTTTTGGAGAAAAATGTGGTTGGATATGAGTTGAAGATGACAATTCGTCATTGTGTGCCCCATTCACCTTTTTTTTTGCATTTAAAACAATCAATCAATCGTCATTGTGGGTTGTTTTGTTTACAGCTATCAGCTGTGATCGCCGAGCGGGCGAGCCCCCGACAAGAAGCTGAGAACGGTCAGCCGTTTTTGGCGAGGCACGCAAACGAGAGAGAAGCCGGCAAGAAGCCGGCTTCTTACGGCTTCCTCACCAAAATTCGCCTAATCTGGGAGCCCTGGAGGGATATCGGTTCAGTGTGTCACTGGGCGATTCTTTAAACATGGACTTAAGCCGCGGTCACACGAGCAACTTTTCCGTCAATATTCAGCCGGCAATATTCAGCAAAGGCAATACCTTGCCGTGTTTTGGTCACACGGACTTTCACAGAGGTAGTCGAGTTTTAATGGCAATTTTGGCTTCTCAAGATGTATCTGAAGAAGCGTCTTTGGAAAAATAGGGATAAATAGGGAGAAACTGGTTCACAAATAGGGTGGTGAATGATTGAAATGGATTCTTGTGTATGGAAGCGCGTCAGACATCAAACATCAAAAAATTCAAACATCAAAGTGATCAACATAAGTTGGTATCCCCTAAAAAATTTTGTTATTTATAGACAGTCAACAAAGAAAATAGAAACCATCCCTAACTCATGTAAATTTCCCTAAGTGTATTATATCCTTCAAAATGTTTAAAAAAATTAACAAGACTTCACAATTCGTATTGTAATCGGTTCTTGCCCCTATGTATGTGCTTATTTTAGCTTCTGTATATTGAATTAGAGCGTGCATTAGAAATTAGTGTCAAATAATTCCACATTGGTGGAAGGAACTGCAGCAATATGCCTTGCCGAAAACCGACATGTTGGTCTTCAAAAAACAGCGCAATTATAACCGAGTTTGGGCCGCGATTGTGTTGCCCCGGGTGTAATATTGCCAGAAAAGTTGCTCCTGTGACCGCGCCTTTAATAAGACTAACCGTGGCTTTAGACAGGCATTTCCGTTTTCTAAACTTTTTCTTAAAACTTTCTTTAAACTTTCTTTCTTGGGGGATTAGTCTTAAGTTGGTCTAAAACTAACGAGAATAGTATTGGAAATGTTAGACACCCAGGACCCTGTCCAACACTTGAGTCTAATGATATTTACGAATACTATGCAAACTGCCCATCTAAAGACAAATTTAAACCGGGTATTGCCAATATTCTGTTTGGGAAAAAATATGAGTGTATACATGCGTCTACTGCAGATTATATGAAGCTCTGAAATATTTTTTAAATACCGCGTTTGGCGCCCTACGAAAATCTGGGTTTGTTTATCTCTCCTCGCCCGCCGAGTCCAGACTATCAGAAATATAATAGTCATCACTTATACGACTATACAGCTGCACTTGCATTTTTAATTAATGGAAACAGAGGAGACTTTTTATTCTCTTTTTGGTCATAATAGTCTAGTCTACGCAAACCCAGCGGTTCCTTACAACTCCCTCTACGGGAGGCCACGGCAGAAGTCTCCCATTTCCACACATTATCCACCTCATTCTCAAAATCTACTGCCTCTCACTCATGCATGATCTCTCTCTCTCTCACATTTCTCCAACTATCCTCCCATTTAACAGGGAGTCAGCCTTTCACACTCCCAACATCTATTGCTTTTTGATATTTCGTCTACCGTATCTTTCGATCGATTCGTCCCCGTCGGCGAGTCTACCGTATCTTTAGTCCCCGTCGGGGAGAGTTTCCACTCTTCGCGTCGCCCAGTGCTCCTATTTTACGACTTGAATATATAATATTAATACTAATAATAATTATATATATATATTATATATAAATATATAAAAATTATATATATATATATATATATATATATATATATATAAATATATTTTAATATTATATATATATATTTTATATAATATATATAATAAGTATTTACCTGTGTTTTATTATACCTAACCTGACCGTAATCTAGCGTAACAAACCTAACTTTACCGTTACTGGGAGGGAAAATTTCAACTTGATGGGGGATGATGGGGTGGAAGCAAATAAGAAAAAATATTACAGTTATTGCCGTTTCTTATTTTTGGTGTGGAGTTTTCTTCCATTTGATAGTTTTTTTTTTTGTTCCTTTAAGTGATTAAGGCGTCATTAGTTGTGCCCCTAAATAAAAAACTATAACATGACCAGGGACAATCTTGACTCCCGATATGGGAAGAGCTATGAAGATCAGGGAAAATGTGGTAAAAAAGTGAATAAATAAAGAAAATAGGTTCATATATGGTATGGTGTGTTTTGTTGTTCTCGGTAGCAGGGCGCGGAGACAAATGACTGTTAGCTCTCGCTGCTGGTGTCTAAAGCACGCGTTCTTGGCATTGGTACTACTTGAGTCTAACATGGAAGCTCCTTGTTAGACTCTCCCTAGTCCCATGTTTAAAAAAACGGCCGATGTGTGTGTCCAGCAGTCCAACTGTCTTCATCTCTCAGTTTTCTATAGTGATGGTTATTTGTGCATTCCTCCCCTCCCCTCTCTCTCCTCTCTCCCCCTTTTAAACTCTCTCTCTCCCCCTCTTCTCCCCTCTCCTCTCTCTCTCCCCTCTCTCTCTCCTCTCTTTTCTTCCCCCATCTCCAGACATACGAAAAAATGGTTTCTTAATTAAATGTGTTTTTTATATTCTGATTTGAGAGAAGGAGGGAAGAGAGAGAGAGAGAGAGAGAGAGAGAAGAGAGAGAAAAGAGAGAGAGAGAGACCCCCTTGACCTCACCCGATAGAGGACTAGTAATATAATGTCCTGGGATGTGGGGATTTCCCCCTAAAATGTACCATCTTCCCCCTCCCCTTTCTCGTTTTCTATGGTGACGGGCACGATGCGCCCTAAGCCACGCCTCCTGAAATTGATACTGGGAGTCACTCCGGGAAATTATTTGATCACTCTCTCGCGGCTTTGGGGGTAAGCATCCTCATACTCCTATGAGGTGAACGAATCGGTCAGGATACTTAGACCACCCAGCGTGTTATGGGTTTAACTGTACTTATGTACCGGGAGTGTGGTACATAACTTTAATATGATGAGTAGAGGCAGGGCAGGAACATGAGATGAGATGCTGGTGGCGGGCGTGTTGGTAGCGTCGTTGTGGGGAGCCGTGGCACGAGCGGCAGGCTCAGAGGAGTGGTGTGGTCAACACGTGTTCTGAGGTCTGTGTATGTCTACCGAGTGTCCTCTTAAAAATATGCGTGCATGGGTATGAGGAATAATTTACCAACTTGTAACAAGATGAATTATTTTGCTGGGAGACAGAACAGTGGAAATGTTTGGGCGGGCGGCACAACGTTTGGGCCCCCGCGAGACGAGCGCAGAATATTTGTTGTGACCCTGAGGGCCGTGAGGGGGGACCTGAACGTCGCCGATAGGAAATGTCGCGTATGGGAGCCCCTGGCGGAGCAACGTTCTAGGATCTGTTCCCCACGGAGATTCCCAATATTTGTGGACCTTGAGGGCCCTTTTA
>JACEEZ010012153.1:76914-91914 GCA_016584305.1 Chionoecetes opilio | reverse complement strand
GTCTGGAGGGAGGGGTGAGGGAGGGATGGAAGGGAGGGAAGGGAGGGAAAGGAGATGAAGGAGGAAGGGAAAGGAGATGAGGGAGGGAGGAAAGGGGAGATGAGGGAGGGAAGGAGGGATGAGGGAAGGGGAGATGAAGGAAGGGAGGGTAGGAAGGAAGGAGGGAAGGAGAGATGAGGGAGGAAAGGAGATGAGGGAGGAAACGAGATGAGGGAGAGAAGGAAATGAGGGAGGGAGGGAGATGAGGGAGGAAGGGAGGGAAAGGAGATGAAGGAGGGAAGGAAAGGAGATGAGGGAAGGAAAGGGAGATGAGGGAGGGAAGGAGGGATGAGGGAAGGGGAGATGAAGGAAGGGAGGGAGGGAAGGAAGGGAGGAAGGGAGGGAAGGAAGGGAGGGAGGGAAGGAAGGGAGATGAGGGAAGGGAGGGGAGATTTGGGAAGGAAAGGAGATGAGGGAGGGAATAGGGAGAGCAACCAACCCCTCATCTCCAGTGTAAATATTAGTTATCTCCCAAACTTACAACCTCCACTAATCTCCCCTTTTTTCTATCCATCTCTCCTCTTCCTCTTGCCATTCATTCACCCATGTTCTTGTCCACGCGAGTTGTCTCGCAATCACCAGTGTCACCCTCCCGGTGCGAGCTTGGAGCTCATTATTACCGATCTTTGGGTAATGCTGGGACCTCACACACCACACACACACCCATCCCCTTGCTCAAGATGGACAGTAAGTGCCCGAATTTCTTTGTGGAAATATACCCGGGAACGAGCTGGGCCATGGATCGAACGCCGGACCACAGAATGGTGCCAGACGCCCTAACCCACCGAGCCGTTCAGGCGTGTGTGTGTGTGTGTGTGTGTGTGTGTGTGTGTGTGTGTGTGTGTGTGTGTGTGTGTGTGTGTGTGTGTGTGTGTGTCTGTGTGTGTGTGTGTGTATTTTTGTTCAGGCCTCCCTTTAGATAAATATTGGTTTAAAATTGCCTCCCCCCTATGTTAAGACCCGTTTTCTGGCGGGTTTACTGTGGCTGATGTGTGTGTGTGTGTGTGTGTGTGTGTGTGTGTGTGTGTGTGTGTGTGTGTGTGTGTGTGTGTGTGTGTGTGTGTGTGTGTGTGTGTGTGTGTGTGTGTGTGTGTGTGTGTGTGTGTGTACCGATTCTGGGTTGTTCGTCATGTGTTAAACAGTTAAACAATGACATATGATAACTAGCAATGGACAAAGTGAAATACAATATATTCTTTAATATTATTGTTATTATCACTACTATTATTATTGTTACTATTATTATTGCTATTATTCAAGGACAGATAGCGTGCGAGATTTCTTCAAAAGAGTAAGACGAGACATATCTTGATCTCAAACCTTGACTGGAGTACGTGTGTGTGTGTGTGTGTGTGTGTGTGTGTGTGTGTGTGTGTGTGTGTGTGTGTGTGTGTGTGTTGCTAAGAGTCCCTGACAGGCTTAAGTATTGCTCTTTTGACGTGTCTCTTATGTATGTATGTATGTATGTGTGTATGTATGTATGTATGTATGTATGTATGTATGTGTGTAATGTGTATGTATGTATGTAACAACAGAAGGGGCCACAATTATTTCACAGTATGGTGCAAAGTTGTATGTACATATGTGTGTTTTAGAAGATGTGCGTACATGTTGAGTGCCTTAGGAGGAGGAGGAGGAGGAGGACATAGGTACCTGCTTAGCTGACGTGGTTCGTGGTGGGGTGTTAAGGCGACCACTTGTTACATAGGGCCATTCTGTACCCCACTGTGCCCCCACCATGGCCATGCTGGTGCGGGCCACTCGTACACACACACACACACACACACATACACACACACACGGCAGGGTATGGTGAATGAGGTTGCAACGCGGATATGACACGGGGGACGTCTGGAGAGAGAGAGAGAGAGAGAGAGAGAGAGAGAGAGAGAGAGAGAGAGAGAGAGAGAGAGAGAGAGAGAGAGAGAGAGAGAGAGAGAGAAGAGAGAGAGAGAGAGAGAGAATATATTGGCTCTTCATAAGATAATATGAAGACCAATCTCCCTGACAGGACTATAAGATTTATGAAAATATATCAAGGTTTTCTCTACCACCACCACCACCTAAAAAGAATCACAACACCTTAGGCTTCATGTAGAGTAAGTGAAGGACCGACTATGACTATGAGACATTCTCGCCTTCAGTGACGCCGTTTCCAATGCAGGATTTATTTGCACGAACTCCTCCTTGGTTTAGAAGCTCATCACTGACCGCCAATGTATACCTCACACACCCAAGGCAAGATGAAATAACGAAATTAGCTTAACCCCTTGAAGCCCAGACCGTAATTTCCATCATAATTTGGCTATCTTTACACGATTTTAATTAATATAAGCAATGTTTTATAGATATGACCTGTTTAGTATCCTTGTCCACGAGCTAATTTGGTATATTCAGTTACATCTCGTAATTTTATGGCTAACTGCAGACGATTTTACATAGCAAAGGAAAGAGCTGGGCGTGTAGGGTTAATGGGGGACTTAATTGGGGTAATTTAGGTCATGGGGAGTTGTGGTTGGGGCTTGTGTGGCTTGTTATATCTTTTTTTTTGCCCTTGGTCAGTCCTTTGTGATGAACAAAAATGGGACTTTATTAATCTTGATACTGACGAAGGAAATCCCCTCAGGAAGATGTCATTAAAATTACGGCAGATCTGAGTTACCTGACGAGGATTACTGATAACTTTTCAGATATTTGCCCCTCAGCATCACTTCACCAACACCTTAGTAACTCCCCTCACTCTTACCCCTCAGCTCCCCTCTCACCCCTCGAGGCTATGCAGATAGTAACCTTCCTCAATACAACCTTGATAAAGTATTGAAACCTTTTGCTGAATATGCCTTAAGGTTATTTATTGTCTGCCATCCTTACCTGACCTCTCCCTGACCCTCTCTCTAGTCTATAGCTACTTTTAACATATGTACAGTTTCCCTCTCTTCCTCCCTCACACCCATCCCTCATATTCAGTGGTTCCTTAATTAACATAGTATTGTGTGTCAGCCTCCAACCTACTTTCTTTGATTTTTCGTTTTTTTTCTTCATCGGATTTTGTTTCTATCACCTCTCTCCTCCCTTGCCATCCCGATTTCTGACGCTTGCACTTCATCACATACACACACTCTCTCTCTCTCTCTCTCTCTCTCTTCTCTCTCTCTCTCTCTCTCCTCTCTCTCTCTCTCTCTCTCTCTCTCTCTCTTCTCCTCTCTCTCTCTCTCTCTCTCTCTCTCTCTCTCTCCTCTCTCTCTCTCTCTCTCTCTCTCTCTCTCTCTCTCTCTCTCTCTCTCTCTCTCTCTCTCTCTCTCTCTCTCTCTCTCTCTTCACTCATCTTATCTCGCCTCTCACCAGCAATGTCCTCCTCGGCTCAATCCTTTCCTCACCATAGCTAGCCTTTCAATCCTAATACCTCCCCTCTCCCACCCTCCTCTTCCCTCTCTCACCCCTCTTCTTCCCCTCTCCCTCACCCTTCTTCTCCCCTCTCCCACCCTCCTTTTCCCTCACACACCCTCCTTTCCCCTCTCCCACCTTCCTCTCCCCCGCCCTCCTCTCCCCTCTCCCACCCCCCTTTCCCCCTTTTCACCCTCCTTTCCCCTCTCCCCAGCCGCCCGCATCCTTCGTAACACCACGCCCCCGCAGTGATTGGTCTTCTAACCGCCCACAAGATCTTCGCAGCTCTCCACTCATAACTCTTCCCCTCACTCTCTCCCCTCGTCAGACGCTCTCTAATCTCCCCTCTCCCCTCTCTCCCCTCACACCTCGCCTCCCGTAAGTCTGGTGTGTTTGAGTAGATGTAGCGTCTTATAATTAGCTGAGAAAGTTATAAGGTCTTTCGCTCTACCCGTAACTTATTTTTATCAATAGAAGAAGTAGTAGTAGTAGTGGTGGTGGTAGTAATAGTAGTAGTGGTAGTAGTAGTAGTAGTGGTGGTAGTAGTGGTGATGGTAGTAGTAGTAGTAGTAATGGTAGTGGTAGAAGTAGAGGTATAAATTTGCTATTCTTCTAAACTTCTTTGCTTTTCTTTTAAACTTCTTCTTCTCCGTCAGGCACAAATCATGTAGAAGGTCGCGCAGGTGGTATGGTTATTATTATTTTTTTTCCATCCTTTACTTCAACTACTACTACTACTACTACTACTACTACTACTACTACTACTACTACTACTACTACTACTACTACTACTACTACTACTACTACTACTACTACAGGCCCATTTACTGCAGAAGGCTGGGTTGTGGCACACACACACACACACACACACACACACACACACACACACACACACACACACACACACACACACACACACACACACACACACACACACACACACACACACACACACACACACACATAATAGAAGCTGCAGTTAACAGGCGACACAACAGTTATTGCAATTTCAACCACTCGGTCATTATGCAAATTGGCTGCCGTGGGCGGGTCGCGAACGTGGGTCCTTGGAGTCAATGCGCTAATGCTTTATCCTCTTTGCCATCAACAAGAAAAAACTACTCCTTTAATAGAGGGAGTTTCTAGTTTTCTAGTATAGAGGGCTTTTTGTTACCTCTTTTTTTTTTTTTCCTTGGCCAGTCCTTTGTGATGTAAAAAAAAAAAAAAAAAAAAAAAAAAAAAAAAAAAAAAAGTTACCAGTATAGCCACGTCGTTGGAAAGTTACCTTGTTATCTCTTACTTTAGCACCAGCAGGAGTCTAGTTACCTGTATACATAGTTATGCCATTAGAAAGTTACCTTGTTATCCCACATGAAGCAGAGGTCATTATAGTCTTTTTTTAACGAGGCGGAAATTCCATTCGATCTTAAGGTCTCATGTTTAAAGTTATGCCTATGTTTACCTGATAATATGGTTAACTATGATAAAATACAACAAATTAAGAAGAAGCGTAGTATTCCCTTCACCTGGCATCAAATATCAGTCAGTAAGCAGCAAGGGGTCAAGATTTTTCACCTCATTAAAAAAAAAAAACAGCATAGTTACCTGTAGCCCCACCTTGAGGAGATTACCTGGGCTACTAACACCTGGCAGGGTATATAACAGGGGCTACTAACACCTGGCAGGGTATATAACAGGGGCTACTAACACCTGGCAGGGTATATAACAGGGGCTACTAACACCTGACAGGGTATATAACAGGGGCTACTAACACCTGGCAGGGTATATAACAGGGGCTACTAACACCTGACAGGGTATATAACAGGGGCTACTAACACCTGACAGGGTATATAACAGGGGCTACTAACACCTGGCAGGGTATATAACAGGGGCTACTAACACCTGGCAGGGTATATAACAGGGGCCACTCATTACCTGTCCCCTATTAGGCAATAGTTAAGTGGCATGAGTACTTTGCTTTCTCTTATTTTCTCTTGCACCTTCAGCCATTACGTTTCTTTTAATTTTCTGACTCGTGATGAAGTGAAAATTATGAGTGTTCTGCAGGTAGCTACAAAGGAATGCAAGAGTTAAAAATGGTAGGAATTATTTCTTATGTTATTATTTTGTTCTGTTCTAATATAAAAATGTTCTTAGCTTTACCTCCCTTACCCCTTCTGCTCTTCCTCCTGCTAGTTTTCCTTTGTTATTCATTCTTTGCTATTTATTATTTTACCTCTAACACGTAGAAACTATAGTGGTAGAAAGCAGTCACACAGGCAGCCTCGTTTGGTCTAGTAGGGCTGTTGCTGTCTGTTCTTCCTTTGTATTTCTTTGTATTCCTCCTTTACATCTCTTCGCTCTTCACATAAAAAACAGCAATTTTCCACGACCCACACCGTGCACGCTTTAGGTCACAGTTCTCGCTCGTCTCTTTCTCTCCTTCGTTTCTGTCTCTCTTTCTGTCCTTATTCTGTCCCGCCTCTTTCCTTCCTCTAGGCCCCGTCCTTTTCTGTGTCCTATAAACAGACTCTATAAACAGTCTCTGTCTCTTTCTGTCTATACCTGCTCTGTTAATCTTTACCTCTTTCCTCTCTCTCTATCCTCCTCCTTCTCCTCCTAACTTTCCTTCCCATCCTTGGCCTCCCCTACGGCTTGTCCTTTAACCCCTTCCCCCCTACCTGCCCTTCACCTTCTGCGTGTCCTTTACCCCCACCCCCTACCTCCCATTCCCCTACCCCCCCTTCCCCTACCCCCCTACCTCCCGCGGAAGAGTTATGTTAGTAAAGTTCATGTATGTGTGTGGTGTGTGTGTGTGTGTGTGTATGTGTGGGTGTGTGTGTGTGTGTGTGTGTCTGTGTTTCCCTCGTTATCAGCTAATAGCAATAATTTCTTAAGAGTATTAATTAAAAAAAGAAGGGGGAAAAACTGCGAGGGTGAGGAAGTGCATGAACTCGAAGAAGGAAAGAGAGAGAGAGAGAGAGAGAGAGAGAGAGAGAGAGAGAGAGAGAGAGAGAGAGAGAGAGAGAGAGAGAGAGAGAGAGAGAGAGAGAGAGAGTGCATGAGGGTTGAGCTGGCTTAAAAATATCCTTTGTATTATTATGTAATTTTTTTGGTTCGTGAATGTAAATCTTAAGCACTAGTGATTATAACGTCTCGTAAACTGAGGACCTGAGGGTGTGTGTGTGTGTGTGTGTGTGTGTGTGTGTGTGTGTGTGTGTGTGTGTGTGCGTGCGTGCGTGCGTGTGTGTGTGTGTGATAACGACGCTTCAATTAAGGAGACTGTTATGCTGGTTTGGCCTGCTTGAGAGAGAGAGAGAGAGAGAGAGAGAGAGAGAGAGAGAGAGAGAGAGAGAGAGAGAGAGAGAGAGAGAGAGAGAGATAGAAGCAGACAGACAGAGACAGACACACAAACAGAGACAGACACACACCGAGGCAGAGACAAACATACAGACATACAGAGAGAGAGAGACAGACAGAGAGAGAGAGAGAGAGAGAGAGAGAGAGAGAGAGAGGAGAGAGAGAGAGAGAGAGAGAGAGAGAGAGAGAGAGAGTTTGTAGATTGATGCAAGGGAATGTTTAGAGATAAGAGAAATAACCCTTTAAGAAGCTAGACGGTTTGGGTGAATTGTTGAAGTGACGCCGCGGGACCCACGACCGTCACGCCACCGTCACCCGCCTTATCGAGGGACATCTTGGTATCTGTTGTGTGCAGAGGAGAGTTACGAAGGCGCCACACACGTCCTCCCTCCTCCTCCTCCCTCCTTCTACTACTACTATTCCTCATCTCCTCCTCCTCCTCCTCCTCCTCCTCCTCCTCCTCCTCCTCCTCCTCCTCGAGCCTTCTACTTTCCTATCCTTTCTCTCATATTATCTAGTTAGTGTAGTGTAGTTAAATCAAAAGCCATGTAAGGACCTAATGTTATGTTGCTGTTTGTGTTTCCTTTGTATTCCTTTGTATTCCTCCTCCTCCTCCTCCTCCTCCTCCTCCTCCTCCTCTTATACTTCTCCTCCATCGTCTCCTATTCCTCCTCCTCCTCCTCCTCCTTCTCCTCCTCCTCCTCCTCCTCGTCCTCGTCCTCCTACTCCTACTTCTACTCCTCCTCCTCCTCCTCCAACTGTTTTCTTACAAGTAGTTGATAGTTAGTAGTATGTAGTTCAGCAGATACCCTCGCTATGGACCAATAGGTCTCCTGGTGTCTGTTATTCCTATGTAATCCTATGTAATCCTCCTCGTCCTCCTACTCCTAGAGGTAGTAAAAACTGCAAATAAATTGGTTGGCTTTATTGGACGAACTTTCAGTTACAAATCTGAAAAAGTGATACTCACTCTTTTTAACTCGCTTGTTCGCCCCCATCTAGAATACTGTGTGCAGTTCTGGTCACCTTATTATAAAAAGGACATAGATAAACTAGAAAAAATACAGCGCAGAGTAACCAAAATGATACCTAGATTGCGTAATAAATCGTACGAAAATCGGCTCAAAGAACTTAACTTATTCCCACTAACAAAACGAAGGATAAGAGGTGACCTCATCGAAGTCTTTAAAATCTTCAATGGATTTACGAACGTAGTCCCAGAAAATCTTTTCACGCTAGACTGGTCAAGCTCAACTAGAAACAACGGATTTAAAACAAGCAGGAAACGGTTTGTAACGAACGAAGCAAAGTACTTCTTCACAAATCGTGTTGTGAACGTATGGAATGGGCTGCCCCCCAGACGTAGAAAAACTCAAATACAATAGAATTATTTAAAAATCGCCTCGATAAATTTTTCATATAAAATCCCGTTGTCACTGTTTATCTCGGAATAATAGATTTATCTCGGGGGGCCTCTGATGCTTACTCTCATTGCGTAAAATGATTGCGAGTCGCGTCCCCTACATAACCCCTCCACACGTCTCAGACAGCCCCGAGTAAACGGTCACTACTAAACTTTTGACCTGTGACGGGCTGTGGTTCAAAAGGGGCCCTGTCAGTTAGTGACCACCATCGGGATTTATATACCAGGGGTCACTGCTGCAGGGGGCTTTGGGAAGTTGCACGGCGTCCTACTTGGAAAGGTGTACTACCGCAGTGGATTGAACGGAGCTGGGCCTGATTGACTGCTGCCTCCCAAGAAAAGCGCCAGGCAAGGCTGCCGCACCACCCCCTGAAACCTCCACACTGTGTCCCCCCTTACAAAACATACATAACATGACCTATCTATCAAACACTAACTACCCCCAACAAACTAGTAGTTAGTTTAACATAGATTAACACCTTTCAACTTTCCTCACAAATTCCATGCAGTTTTTCTATATTGCATGGTATCTCTTCATTTCCGGCCAGCTTCGGCTGGAGGGATGGGTGGGTGGGGAGGAGCCTTCTACTTTCCTATCCTTTCTCTCTTATTATCTAGTTTGTGAGTGTAGTAAAAGCAAACAGCCTTGTAAGGACCTATCGGTCTGTTGCTGTTTGTGTTTCCTTTTTAATCCTTTGTAATCCTTTGTAATCCTTTGTAAAATCCTACCTCCCCCTCTCCTCCTACCTCCTCCTACCCCTCCATCCTCCCACTACTCCTTTCAACCCCTAACTCCCTACCCCCCTCCTCCTCCTCCTCCTCCTCCTCCTCCTCTCCGCCTCCTCCCCCTCCTCCTCCTCTTCCTCCTTCCTCTTCCTTTCCTTTCCCCCTCTTCCTTTTCCCTTCTCCTTCTCCTTCCTTTCCAAACTGCACTCATAGCCAAAACTAATTCTTCCTTTTCTCCTTCCTCCACTCTCGTCTTTCTCTTTTCTTTTTTTCCTTTTTGTTATTTCTTCCTTCTTTTCCTTATAGCAACTTTGTATCTATCTTTCGTTCTTTCTTTCCCTTCTTTTCCTTATAGCAACTTTGTATCTATCTTTCGTTCTTTCTTCCTTCTTTTCCTTATAGCAACTTTGTATCTATCTTTCGTTCTTTCTTCCTTCTTTTCCTTATAGCAACTTTGTATCTATCTTTCGTTCTTTCTTCAATCTTTCCTCCTTTTCTATGCATGTCCTCCCCCTCCTCCTCCTCTCCTCCTCCTCCTCCTTTCCCCCTCCTCCTCCTCCTCCTCCCTCCTCCTCCTCCTCCTCCTCCTCCTCCTCCTCCTCCTCCTCCTCTCCTCTCTCCACCTCCTCCTCCTCCTCTTCCTCATCTTGTTACTTAATGGATACACAGCGTCTCATCTTTCCTCATCCTTTACTCTTCCACTCATACCCATAACCTCCTCCTCCTCCTCCTCCTCCTCCTCCTCCCCTCCTCCTCCCTCCTCCTCCCTCCTCCTCCTCCTCCTCTTCCTCCTCCTCCTCCTCCTCCTCCTTGTCAGTGCACGACCCGCACCCTCGCCCATGCATGCTAACATCGCCTCGCCGTGTCACCCTCGCCTTATACGCCGGTGCTATGAGGAGCTTGGGAGGGGGGAGCTTTGAGGGGCTTGGGGGGGTTTGGGGGGGCACCTGCAGGACACAACCCACCGCCCCCCCTGCATACCGCCCCACCCATCAAATCACCACCGCCCCGTGCGCCTCTCACCTCCCGCAGAAGGAACTGAAGAGCGCCTTACATAACCTCGTCACCAAAATTAGAGTTACGACAAGAATTAAGTAGTTTTTCGGTTTATTATCACACCGACAGGCCTCCTCTTCTCTTCTCTTCTTCTCTTCTCTTCTCTTCTCTTTTTTTCTTCCCTCCTTCTCCTCCTCCCTATGTTGTCACCAAAATTCGAGTGGCGACCAGAATTAAGTAATATTTTGGTTTAGTATCACACCGCCAGGCCTTCTTCACTCTCCTCTCCTCTCCTCTCCTCTCCTCTCCTCTCCTCTCCTCTCCTCTCCCTCTCTCCTCTCCTCTCCTCTCCTCTCCTCCTCCTCCTCCTCCTCCCTATGTTCAGTGTTCACGCCATTCAGAGGCTCAGAAAGCAAAGTCCTGTATTCCTGTCAGGTCGTGGCTGTCGTGGTGAATATCCTCGTAGATTTGTCTTTAGGGGAAGATACTCTTGTTAAATGGTGTGTTCTTGGGCCATAGCAAACAGGAGGAAGGGGGGAGGAGGGGAAGGGAGGGGGATAGTCTAAGGGAAGATATGGGAATGAAGGGGAAGGGAGGGGAGGGAGAGGGACAGTCTGCAGGGAAGGGGAAGGGAAGGAAGAGAGAGGGACAGTCTGAAGGAAAGGGATATGGGGAAGAAGGGGAAGGGAGGAAGAGAGAGAAGGGGAAGGGTGGAGAGGTAACCTATAGCCGTAGTGGCATTAATTAAGGGTGGGGAAAAGGGGGAAACGAGAGAGAGGAAACGAGAGGAACAAAAAAAAAAGGAGCTAGGAAAAATAGATATGTAATAGGGAAGAAGGGAAGAAAATATGTAGGTCTTGTGGAATGGGTAGAAAATGGGTGGTATGGGGGGAGGAGGAGGAGGATGTTGAGGGTACATGGGGTATAGAAGTCAAGGATTGTGAATGTGGTGTTGTGTGTACGAACAGAATAAAGATCTGCCTTCATATAGCCTCGGGAATAAGGGTACGTACAAGCCTTTACATGTGGAAGAGAAAGGCATTGAGACAGTACTAGAAAAGGGGCTGGAAGGCACGGACCGGACGGAAGGGACGCAAGGAAGAGGATCGCATGGTACTAAAGGAAGAATGCAGTGATGGTACCATGAAAGGGGGTAGAGAGCGGTACTTGAAGAGGGAGGTTGAAGGTGGTACGTAGCAGGGAAGGAAGGGTACCAGGAGGGAGGAAAACGGTACCAATGAGAGAGAACAGATATTAGAAATAGGTATGAGTGGATAGGTAGAAAAGTAAGTATATATATATATATATATATATATATATATATATATATATATATATATATATATATATATATATATATATATATATATATATATATATATATATATATATATACACAGCCCGCCAAAGCATTGTTCGCGACATCATAACACAGCGCTTCCATACGGGAATTCAGAAAATGTACTCTATGGCAGCCTACTGACTTCCGAGAGAGATATCTTACATATGGCTGCTTGTTTAAAGCACGGGCAGTCCATCAAGACCGTTGAGGAATGTTCAGATGCCACTTGTCAATTATTTATAGACGAAGCATTTAAAAAAGTATCGCCTTCCTTCCCGCGAGTAATTTGAACAGAGGCGCATTGGTTTGACTATCATTATTTTCATAATGAGTGGCAAGAAAGACCTAACAAAAGAGCAAATTAAAGTTATTGTATCTCTACACAAGGCAGAGAGGCCAGTGGAAGAAATATCAAGGATTGTGGATGTTACGAGGAGATGTGTGCATAAGTGGGTGGAAAGTTTGACGGTGGGTTGCATCGTCGCGACAGCCGCGACACCAGAACATTATAAGTGGCCAGGGCGAGGATGTAAAAGTCATATCGCAATATTTTTCTTGCTCTTAATTGAGGATGGGCATCCACTTGACGTTTCATAACATTTAGCGTGCTTGCTGATGTTTTACACCCTCGCCCTGGCCACTTATAATGTTCTGGTGTCGCGGCTGTCGCGACGATGCAACCCACCGTCAAACTTTCCACCCACTTATGCACACATCTCCTCGTAACATCCACAATCCTTGATATTTCTTCCACTGGCCTCTCTGCCTTGTGTAGAGATACAATAACTTTAATTTGCTCTTTTGTTAGGTCTTTCTTGCCACTCATTATGAAAATAATAATAGTCATACCAATGCGCCTCTGTTCAAATTACTCGCGGGAAGGAAGGCGATACTTTTTTAAATGCTTCGTCTATAATTGACAAGTGGCATCTGAACATTCCTCAACGGTCTTGATGGACTGCCCGTGCTATAAACAAGCTGCCATATGTAAGATATCTCTCTCGGAAGTCAGTAGGCTGCCATAGAGTACATTTTCTGAATTCCCGTATGGAAGCGCTGTGTTATGATGTCGCGAACAATGCTTTGGCGCGCTGTGTATATATATATATATATATATATATATAATTTTTTTTTTTTTTTACATTTGTGCCTATAGCGCCTTTAGGCAGTGGCCTTCAGGGGTGGGATGGTATTATTTTGGTAGGCCCTGGAGGTTCACTTGAGGGCTGTGATGGTTGGCCCTCGCCCGTGGTGGCGCAGACAGGATTTTTATAGTGACGCCTGTGATTAGAGGCTCATGCCGCCCCCCTGTGTCCTCCGATGCACTCGCAATCGAAGGTAGATTATGGGCAGCATGTGGGTGTTCTTAGGCAGAGAAAGATTTTATCTTCAGAGCAGAGAAAGATTTAAGTGGATTTTATAGACCTCATCGAGGATCGAACTCGAGAACGCCACTCGGAGACGCTAACAAAAATTAGGACGACGGTGAAAATAGCACGGTTTTTTTCCATAATTTCATAAGCTAATGTTACTATGATTGAACATACAGTTGAGTTTCTATAGCGACTTACGGCAACACTACAAAGGAATGTACAGTACATACATAATAGGAAAGGGAGTAGAGAGAGGAATGAGAATAAAAGAGAGCTATGTATAGGAAGGAAGGAAGAGGATGAGAGCGAAAGGGAAGGACATGGGCAGGATAAAACAAGATAACCGAAGGGAATGGCGAGGATACAGTCCATTCTGAGTCCAATATGAAGAAGTATGATAACATTTAGTCCATGTGACGTACTGTACCATTGGGTAATATCTCTCTCTCTCTCTCTCTCTCTCTCTCTCTCTCTCTCTCTCTCTCTCTCTCTCTCTCTCTCTCTCTCTCTCTCTCTCTCTCTCTCTCTCTCTCTCTCTCTCTCTCTCTCTCTCTCTCTCTCTCTCTCTCTCTCTCTTTCTCTCTCTCTCTCTCAAAACATGACGAGGAAAACTTTGAACCTTTGACTATAAGGGTGGAGTGACGTACCTACTGCAAGAGATCGAAGCCGGGATCAGACCTCTTCTAAGGCGACACCTTTAGCCACTCTACCACACCTTCCAAACAATGTGCTTGTGTGTGTGTGTTATTGATTACCGATACACACAAGCACCGACATGATATCGCGGGAGGCAGGAGGAGGAGGCGGCTCAAGGGCGTCTCCACCTTCAGGAATCTTTGTCAGGACGTCCCAAGGCTCTTATCATAACAAACCTGGCTATCTGTACGCCGTGTTTTGTGTCTATTTTATTCGTGTCTTATCTTGTTTGGCTAGCGGTGTATTCATTTGTTTATATGATTCTTCTGTGGGTTTTTTTCATTAGTTTATCAAGTTATGTAGTCTTTTTTTTCTATTTTTTTGGTGTATTCATTTGTTTTTATCATTGTTCTGGGATTTTTCATTTATTTATCAAGTTATGTATTATGTCATGTTTCATTTTATTTATTTTTTGTTCAAGTGTTTCGCAGTTTTGTGTTATCAGTAAAAAATAATTGTGATTTTTTTTTTTTATCTAACTACTTGTTTGTCATCTTTTCTTTCTTTTTTCATGTAGAATTTATCTCCAGTTTCTCTTGAAGTTTCTCCTCTTTTTTATTCCTATTAAAAAAATTATATTCTTTTCTACCTCTCTTCCTCCTCCTTCTTCTTCTCCATTAAGTCAGAAACAAAGAAAAATCAAATGTCTGCCACCTGTTCCCATTGGAGGGGAGGGAGGGAAGAGGGAGAAAGGGAGGGGAGGAGGAAGGGAGGGGAGGAGGAAGGGAGGGGAGGAAGATGTCAGTGTAAATGATGGAAGTTAGAAAGTTTCTTTGATGCGATTCCTTAACTTTTACGCTTTTTTTTCCTTTTCTTTTTCTCTCTCTCTCTCTCTCTCTCTCTCTCTCTCTCTCTCTCTCTCTCTCTCTCTCTCTCTCTCTCTCTCTCTCTCTCCTCTCTCTCTCTCTCTCTCTCTCTCTCATTCTGCTTCTTCATTTTATCTTTAATTACATCATTGCCTCATATTTCACAAACTTCTCCTTCACTTTCTCGCAATTCCTCACTATTAGCACACATTTTTCGCTTCCCCACAAAAAACTCTTCATAACTTTCTTCTCATCTTGAACAAACTCCTCCATTTAACCTTTTCTTTTACATCTTCCACTACTTTGTCATCAACCATTTGTGTTCTCTGTCTCTCTTCTTCTCTCTTTTCTTCTCAGCTCTATCAGAAAAAGAAAGTCTTCAGAAAAATGTTTATGCTGAGAAAGTGTCCCAGAATCTATGTTTTTCTTGTCATCTCAAATGTCGTGTAGGCGATTTAAAAGGGGAGGTTTAATAGACATACATATAGTAGTAGAGAACATAAGAAGAACATAAGAAAATAAGGAAGCTACAAGAGGCCGTGAGACCTACACGAGGTAGTTCCTGTTACTTAACTCTACCTATATCCACCTCCCTTCCCCATCCATGAATTTATCCAGACTCCTTTAAAGACCCCAATAGACTTCGCATTGACCACCTTCAGGAGGACAGGTGTTAAGTAAATGAATTAAACAACTATAAACTATACAGGTAAAGTGCATAGGGAGGTAAAGAAGAAAAAAAATTGACATTAGAAAAGGGAGAAAGGGTTAATAGGATGAAGGGAAGGAGCAAGGGGGGCCGGGTGTAAACAAAAATAAGGGGTTATTAAGGGAAAAGTGGAAGGGGAGGTTAAA